>APFE030834911.1:79282-97650 GCA_000404065.3 Pinus taeda
ATTTTAATACTTGGATATTTTTTTAATTAAATTGAGATATATCAAGTCTATTTAATATTTAAACTAATAAATAAGAACAATCTACCTAATAGATGAACTGATTCCATTTTTTTGGAATTCCTAATAGATGAACTGATTCAATTTTTTGGGAACTGATTCCATTTTTTTGGAATTCAACATTTTTAATAGGGATTGTGATTTTCAATTGTCTAAAATATGTTTTTGAATCTGTCAATAAATTCAACAACTTGAAAAACACTAAGACATTTAAATTCTGGCAAATTAAACAACTTAACCTTGAAGTCTTTAAAAATCTATGTTCAATTTTAATTAAAATTAAAGATAAAAATTCTCTAAAAGATTCAATTCATCTATAAATTAGAACTACAGCCTTAAATATTATAAAAACACTCCCATCATAAACACATTTAAAATTTTGTCGTAGGTGCTTAAACCCAAATCATAAATTCACTTAAAAATTCTATCCAAGAATTAAAACATAACCTAGTTTTAAGCTTTTAAGAACACAGAACCTGTAGAATCATTAAAAAAACTTAGAACTGAATCCACCCTACAACGATCAGTCACTAAAACAATTAAATCACATCTAAGCACGATGCTAAATAAAATATCTATGGATGGAGAGATCATCTATGCACCAACAGAAGAAGGTACAAGATAATGCAAATAATATGTGTGCAAATTTGAAAGGGCACACTCATGTTCAAATGGTCTCCTGAATTTGGATATTCCGTTGTTGAAACTCACTGTTACAGAAATGAATTGAGCCACCTTTCATGTATACATTCAATATGAAACATAATTTTTTTTGGTCCGTAAAGGCTAGAGAAGCGAAATATTGGTCCTTCATTTACGCTGACGAGGGCGTGTGGATAGTGGCGTCTAAATGTGTCCAGTACCACAACAAAGACTGTTTGCCATGATTCTCCTACATTTAGGATCTTTCATCGTGGCAAGGAGAACGTTAGTTGTGCTTCATTTGTCTCTCCTTAGAATGACAGGTGAGTGTCACTTAGACATGACAATTCAACTTGCACTGATCGACTGTTTGCGCGTCTTTGCTGGAGATGCGCGGGTTCCAGTGATTATTGAAATCTGCACGTTGTTCGCTTGAATTGGCGGGATAGCAAGATCTTACGGATCATCCGTGCAGATATATATTATATTTCTCGGGATCAATCGTATTAATGTATAAATCGTCGACCTAATGATTTAGAAGTAGTGGCGGGGTGATTTGAATTTTCACCATACTTGCCGTCTTTCATGTAATCTTTATGTTTATGACCTAATTCTCAAACGCATTTTATGGGTTTTTACTGCTTCGCAATCAGTATCAGTGTACAGCAGTTCACAACTTAGACTTAACATCTCTGGGTCACCATTCGATATCTGCCATTATTAAAAAAAATGGGTTTCTCGAAGAATATATTAATAAATTTGCGCCCGGCATTACAGCGAGATCTGTTTTATAGGAATCTTTAACGATTAGTGCGGTCCCATGATCGTCATTAGTCCAAAATTTACGGCGGCAATGGTTTTGAGCAGGCAGAAGCTAATAGTGCAACTCTCTATATATGCCCATCCGCCTTTGCAAAGAGAAGAGAGCAGGCAAGCGCCGTGGCTTTTCCCAGCAGAGGAGAGCTTCTCGAGTTAGGGTTAGAGAAGAAGAATATCGAAGATGGTTAGATCTCCTTGCTGTTCAAAAGAAGGTCTTGCCCGTGGTGCTTGGACCCCCATGGAGGATATGATTCTCTCAGAGTACATTCGAAACCATGGCAATGACGGATGGAAAAATATCCCTCAAAAAACAGGTGACCCTAAGTAAAATTCTAATTGCAATTTTTATTGCGAAGGAAATGCGCATTGAGAGGGCAACTAAGGGGGTAGGTTTTGTTTTGCAGGTCTTAAGCGATGTGGAAAGAGTTGCAGATTGCGTTGGCTGAACTATCTTCGCCCCGACATTAGACGGGGAAACATTTCCCCTGATGAGGAGGAGCTCATAATTCGGCTCCATCGCCTTCTTGGCAATAGGTATGTAGAAAGTAGAAAACATGATTTTTTCAGGCATCACAATTGACTTTGCTTCTCCCTTGTTAGCGTGGGTTCGTTTTTAAAATATTCTGAAAATCTCCAATGACATTAAACTCAGCTATACAATGTATAAGCAGGTGGTCTCTGATAGCAGGACGACTGCCTGGTCGAACCGACAATGAAATCAAGAATTACTGGAACACTCGTATCAGCAAGAAGCCGTGCCTGTCAATGAACGAATCCGATCCCAAGACTTCGCAAAAAAGTAGAACAAGATCAAAATCTCCGGTTCCTATCCAAAATCCTGTGTTCAAAGCCAGCGCCGTTAAAATAAAACCAGCCGTGAGATTTTCTGGAATTGTAAGAGCAAATGGTTATATTGATGATAGTTCGAGTAATCGATTATCAGATGAAGCCTTGAAATTATGCGATGTTAAAGAAAACAGAAAATCCTCATGGCGTGACCTACTTGTGAACGATTCCATCGGAGACGAAGAATCGGAGCCTACTGCTTTGGCATTAGCTGATAATCCCGTCGAAACGGCACCTTCAAATTCTCTCTCTTCTATGTCGAGTTTAGCTGACAAGCAATCTCCTCATTACGATCATTTTGAGGGAGATGCAGTTACTTTAGAGGAGACTTCACTGTTTTTGAACGAGCAGTTGTCTCAAGACTGTAATCTGCTCCCGTCTCCGATCGACTGTTCAACAGATTTTACATCAGAAGAATTGTACAGAGCAATGGAAGAATTCTACGATAAAGTACAACATGAAGATTGGATTCATGAAGTCGATTATTTGCAGAAATGAAGCCTGTTGCAATCAGATGACGGATTGGTGCAACATCGTGTGGAAGGAATGAGTTGTAGACAAACTTTTGCTGGAACACCGTGAATAAATCCCGTAATAAGGATTCCATCCAATAAACATTCACGAATGTTGTCTAAATTGTACACGCATTGTAGTTCTGCCCGAGGGTATTGGCAATCAATGCATTGAATAACTACAGTGTTTAATAGAGGTGTACCGTAATTATTTTTTATCTATCTATTAATTTTTTTTAACGATAACGGTTATCATTGTATTAATTCCAAAGCACTAAGGCTAGAGAGCCTTGACATAGTGATGCATAAGGAGGGGGCAACTCGATTCGAAGTGTTCCTATTGCAAGTATGTTGTTTACGACAAGGGGTCTATCTATTCTTATTGCACTGGTTGTGTAGCTTTTAACAAAATGCTGCAGTAAGATGCATCTACACTTCATTGTTTATTAGAGCTTTACTTGGTGGTCTGGTGATGCTTCTTGGTATTGGTGGTTGCTTTTACCTGCTGTTGCTGGTTGATAGAACGCTCCTCTTCTTGGTGTTGGTTGTAACAGTCGTTTTTGGACTCTGAACGTTTTGGAGCCTTCCTCTCCAGCATACTCCAACACTCCGTTGTGTCCATGGTGTGCATCGATGATCTCTCGATTATCTCTCGGAGAGTTGAGATTGCTTTTTCAATGTGTAGACAACGTTGGTTTCTTTGATTGAGCGTCTTTCTGATTTGTTGGAAATAGGGCATCTTATTAATTTATTTTTTACATACTTTACTTGACAGTTATATGTGATTATGTCCTTTTTTATTATCTGAGTATTCATTTGTCATTAAATAAATGCCGAACAAACTAATATTACACTAACACAAGATGTAGGCATTATGGTAGCGCGAAACCCCTTTAATGGGAAAAACTTATAACAACTTTTCTTCTTATCAATTTCAAACGAGACTTCGAAGACCTAAGACCCAAAACAAACCCTCCAAAATCTAGGACCCAAAACAAATTCTCCCAAGCCAACCATGGACAAAAGGTGTGCATCCGAGAGTTGAGATTTCTTTTTCAATGTGTCAACAACATTGGTTTGTTTGATTGGGCGCCTCTCTCATTTGTTGGAAAACTAGTTAGCCCATCTTATCAATTTATGTAGACATCATGCCACAGAAAAACCACTCCAACAGGGGGAAAACCCACAATAACTTCTCTTCTTATCAACTTCAAGGGAGACTTCCAAGACTTAAGACCCAAAAAAACCTCTCCAACACGAGGCCAACCATTAACGAAAGGTGTGCATCTGAGAGTTGAGATTGATTTTTCAATGTTTAGACAACATTGGTTTGTTTGATTGAGTGCATGCGTGATTTGTTGGAAAACTAGTTAGGGCACATTATTAATTTATGTATTACATACTTGTCAGTTATATGTGATTATGCCATTTTTATTATGTGTGTATTCTTTTATCACTAAATAAATGCCAAAAAACAAAGATTACAATAACACAAGATGTAGGCATCTTGCGAGGGAAAAACCTGTCTAACAAGGGAAAACCCACAAGAACTTCTCTTCTTATCAACTTCAAAGGAGACTTCCAAGACCTAAGACCCAAAATAATCTCCCCAAGACGAGGCCAACCATTGACAAAAGATATTCACTTCAAATAACATCTACAACAATCTATTGCACCTTCTTGGACATGTGGAAACCCTAGGTTCCACATAGAATTCACATGAGAGCGCTTCTTCAAGCAAAATTTCTAGGAAAGACAAGATCCAACTTCCTTCCTTCTTAGCTACATTTGTGTCCTCTTCGAGGACCCTCTCTCATCATTTCAGTTGTAGATCACATATCATTTAAGATGAGGTCTCTCGAGTGTACATGTCACAAGAGGTGGTCAAAGACTCTTTTATATAATCTTCTCAAACATTGGAAGGCCCTCCTCTAGAATGACTTGAAGGGGATAGCCAACTTAGTCTTGGGGACTCTTTAGAGGCCTTTTAAACATCAACTGATTTTCTTCTTCCTTGTTACATGTGCCCAATGGGTTTTTTACGTCATTATTTTTTACTTTTACTCACAATAAAACCCCTAAAGAACCTAATGGGGGTTGGACCTATGACCAAAGAACATGGGAAAGAAACACATGTTTTACAAAAAAAAATTATTTTACAAAATATTTCCTTTTAACAAATACAATAATGTTTGTATTATGATATGATACACAAGACAATTATGAAGACTGAAACTAGTTACAGTTTCCATCACTTCCTCTTAACTAGGGAGGTATTCATAATTGTCCAATCAGTATATGGAAAGTAGTCCATTTGAAAATTTCTCATAAGAAAATTTCCAAATTGATAAATATCATTCATCAAAGTGAGCATTGAATTATCCAAGGCCTTAACGGGTACAATCTATCTTTCACATTATTAGAGAATAATGTAGGGAGGCATTCCACAAGTCACCTAATTGCCTCATCATGGTACATACTCCACCTAGGATACTTGGAGTAATCCTACCATCGGATCACTCTTATCCAAGTCCACATGACTTAGGATGTCTAACCTAATCCATCACATTACATGAGTCTAAGAATTCATGTCCAAGATGCTTTTCCAATTCAACATTCTTCTTATTCATGTCTATTTACTTGAATTAGAATATCAATCAAAATCCATCAAGGTACGTGACACAAGGAGAATCAAACAAGTTATCATTCTCCCTATTTGTGATGCATATGCTATAATTACGATTGTTTGTCTTGGTTTAGTACATGACACAAGGAGAATAAGTGTCCAACCATACTCCCTCTTAATCAACGAGGGCATCCTTATTCTCATTGTAATTACAGAATAGATTCTGCTCCTATTCAAGGAGACTCTTTTTTCTCCCTCTCAAACCTAGAAGAGATTCTAGCTTGCTTAGAGACGTCATAGCCACAAGTCCTCCACTTTATCTTTCATCAGCTATCAACTTGCATAGCTCCCTCTTTCCTTCAGTGTATCTCATGATACAAAGTATGCTTCCTTTCGTAGACCCATCTTCTTACGATAGGTTACCGATCATCGAACTTGCACATCGCTTTTATGTCTACTTTATGAGAGTGATGTTTTCCCTATACCTTCGAGTTATCTTCTTATGTTGCTACCTTCCAATCCCAATATGAGCATATCCTTATATTCCACGATGTTAAGTACTAAATGTTGATATTTTTCGTCAACTTAGACTGGGGAATACATAGATTAGGGTTTCTCCCTTGACTAGGGTTTCCAAGTGCCAACTAGGGTTTTACAAAATCGTAGTTATCGACAATGTTCTTCAAACCATATATCCCAAAAAAACTTAATAAAATTTATGTGAGGCCCTAAATGAATAAAAATAATATGTACCTCAACATTAAGGACCACAAACTTTAGTCCTTTGTGATTGCAAGAAGTATGCTCCAAAGCTCTCACCTTGATTACAATGCCCAAGGTATTTTCACTTTCATGGATCCTACAATCTTCCCATTTATTTTAAGATACGAGAGTCAAGATTAACTTCCAAACATATTGAATTTTTCAAATAAAATAAAACTATTGTGTCCTTTCAAGCATGGTTCCTCTGCCAATCATAAAAAACAAGTAAAACTACTTTCACATTGTTTGGTCAATGCTTAACAATTTTACTAAGTATTATAGATCAAACTTGTAATGTCTAGATCCTCTTTTGTCTCACTTCTTCTAACGCTATTTTCAACAACGTGACTGCTTCCTTAATGGATTGCTTTTAATGGGATTTCAATAATGATGGGCAATGCTAGTGCTCTTCAACATTAAACTCAAGCTTCCTCAATATCATAACTAACCTTGAAAAGGATTCTAGAATTATTCCATTAGATACAATTCAGTGTGGCAAAGTTTGAGTGATGGAGATACTTCTACTGGTATTTTTCATAAACTCATGAATACTTCCGAGTGTGAGCGATTGATTAACCCTCTAAATTAGACCTTCAATAGAAATTCTTTTAATCCTTTGAGGTATTTCTCTATACACGTATTCAATCTTCTCCATAGGGATCTTTGTTTCTTAAAAGATTAAGATGATTGTGGTTTTGTAATAGGCAAATGCATCTTCTTCTTACAGAATAGTATAACTATATATTGTTTCTAAAATTATTCTTTACTTGACAGGTCCCATGTTCCTCTATTCATAGTTATGTTTGTTGTTACGGAGGTATCAACCTCCCTTTTATTATTACAATTTTATGACCCTCAATTTTCATAAGGTATGTGAACCAGATCCAAAGCTACACCTCTTTTTCTAAAGTAGAACCCTTCGAGCTTCTAAAACTATTAGATTATGATAAACATAACCTTCATATACTATGATAAGTTTCCTTCTTTTTGCACTATGATAAGAAGAACCTTGATCTACCATGGAGATATACATCACTTTGAACCACATTTAAAAATAGTTGCCAAGAATTTCATTATCCTTTTCATAGATTACAAAACCTTGCCTTCTAAAGTAGTGTACAAGATTTTTATGATAGAGGTATAATTTTCCAAAATACGGTCAATACAAACTAGATTCTTCCTTTCATTAATTTTTCCTTCAAGAAGATTGCAAACCTTCAAACCACATGGATCTCTTTAGCTTACAATGTCTTGACCTTAGCTCAGAAACCATGTTAGAAAACTAGTTAGGGTAGCTTACTAATTTATGTTTTCCATACTTGACATTTACTCGTAATTATGTTATTTTTATTATGTGTGTAATATTTTATCATCAAATAAATTTTAAAAAATAGAGATAGAATACAATATGTAGGAATTATATGATGGAAAACCCCCTCCAATAGGAGAAAACCCACAAGAAACTCTCTTCTTATCAACTTAAAATAGACTTTTAGCACCTAAGACCCAAAACAATTTCTGCAAGACTAGTCTAGCCATTGAAAAAATATTTTCTATTCAAAGAGTGTCTACAATAATCTCTTGCACTTTCTTAGACATGTGGAAACCCTAGTTGCCACATAAACTCTGCACGAGAGGGATTGTTCAAGGATAATTTCCATGAAAACGAAACATGGAACTTCCTTCCTTCTACTCTGCCTTCATGTCATGTTCTATGATCCTCACTCTTCACTCCAACCAAAAACCATTTAAGATAAGGTATGTCAAGTGTATATGTCACAAGAAGTGGTCAAAGACTCCTTTATATAGGAGTCTTGAATTCTAGAACGACCTCCTTTAGGCTGACTTGACGGAGTTAGCCGACCTGGTCATGGGGACTCTTTGAAGACCTTTCAGGCACCAAATTTGTTTTTTATTTCTTGTTGTATGTCCCTATTGCATCTTTTACATCATGATTTTGGACTTTCACTAAAGATAAAACCCCTACAGAACTCAATTAGTCCTAGACCTAGGACCAAAGACCATGGGAAACAAACCCATGCTTAAAATAAGTAATTTTATTTTATAAGATATTTTCTTTTGAGAAATAAAATAATGATTATATCCTGACATGATACACATGGAAATTATGAAGACAAAAACTAGTTACAATTTCCAACATGATTGACGATGCATTGGATTGTAAATATATGATCCCTGTGTTAAAGGATTCAATGCATTATTGTTCCATTATTTATATATTTCTTTAGATTGCTCGATGTATTCCTTAAGAGATGCGTATTACTTTCAAGGGGTGTTAGAATTTTAGTTGGAACCATTGTTGATAGTTCACTAGTAACAAGGACAATCGTGTCAAAGTGGATTAGGGAGGGTAAATAGGAAGAATATCATGCAATTTAGATGATAATAACAATCATAGAAGGATATTCATTGATATGGGACTTCTAGGGGTTATACCAAGTGATGGAGTTGAGAGATTAGTATCTTTGCACGAGATCCCTGAAAGATATGGCATGTGGATTTTCTCTAGTTTAGATTATGCTTCCTGGCTAATAATATTTGATGAGAGATCGAGATTTTGATCTCTACGAATCATAGAATTATCATTATTTATGAGAACATTGCTGTCATAATTTTGTTTTGGCATAGAATTAGAGGAGGACAGAAAGAGTTTGTAGATTCGTTTGTGTCAAAATCAATGGTTAGTGAATATGAATCATCCTATAATCTCCACTGATTCTGACCACTTCTTGTCATTGACGAGAATTATTTTCTTACTAATTTTCTACTTCATTGTTTCCATTTAATATATGAAAGAAGGTGATGTTGCCTGAATGTAATAGTTAGTGTCAAAACCAAGATTAAATTTGATTGAGTTCAACATTTTTAGGATTGGAATCTCTAACTAGTTGTTCTATGAGCAGAGCCAAATCTCCTAGGACTATTGGGCCTCATATATGGACATTTTAGAGGATAGACACACCTAGGGGGAGGCCACAAGCTTCATCCTTATTATTCGACTCTTGTGTGAGGCCCCATTCAAAAGGTACATGCTCTCCTCCTCCTAGTGGTATGATAGTTCCACCTACTCTAGTGCTCCCTAGATTATTTTTTGAAGTGCCATCAAAGAAGAGGTCAGATCACTTCTGTTCTATGAAACATTTCATGAATTCACTTTCCTTGACTCCTATTTTCCAATTTTAAAGGAGGGGATGGTTTTTGGAGGGTTTTTAGGTGCTTTCCGGATATTTTTCTAGAATAAATTGGAACCACTTGACTTCTGCCTCCTTCGACATTTGGAGATCTATTTTAATGTTTTCTTTTGATAAAACTACTTCAGTGGTGAGGCCCCAAACTTCAGCCATTATCTTTCATTTATCTATTTTTCTCTCTCAAAGACACGCTTATTTCTTGCTAGAAGATTTTATAGTAAAGGAAGGATGGGAGGTTGAACTAGAAGAGCGTAATAAAATTTTTCTTTTCGAGGGTCAGCTAGTAGTTTGTGTTCAAGTTAGAGAAAAAATCAACCAAGTTTAGGGTAAGTTTGGCTGGATTGGAATGGCATAGATCATTGATTTCCAACACATTTGGTAAAAGGGATAGGAGAGGAACAAATTTTGGGTTTTCTCTCAATAATTTATGTAGAAGGAACATCTTGAGGGGCCATATATATTCCAGTTGTCGAGATTGTTTGTAGTCCATATTTTCCCCCTTAAGAGAGTACAAGTGTAAATTTTGGTTTGGGAAAAAATTCATGCTCTCACGAATGTTTTCCATATTTTCCATATGGATTATTAACCTTGCTCTTGTTGATGCCATTGTAACCACTCTTGAATGTGTATTCCTTCCCTATTAGATTCCACTTGAAACCATCTTGTTGTGTAATTTGGACAGGGGTTGCACCTTTGAGATGCTTAACTAACAAGTTCCATTTATGAGGGAGTCTTGCTAGAAAAGTGGTGGATTCCATTCCTTCCATACTAGATCATGTGGATCCCATGATGAGATCTGAGTTAGCTTTGCTATGCATTTTCCTATACATTAATTGTTAAGTTGTTGGATTTATGAGATGATAGGGAGGCTAGCATTACTAAGTATTCTTTCTTCCAAGAGATTTATTTCATTTCCACCTCCAAGAATTTTGGATGTGAGGCATTTTATCAGAGGGAGGGCTTGTTTTCATAACTTTTAGATTGGGGAGTTGGTTTTTAGGGGGATCTTAGAATGGACAAGAAACGAGTGACAGATGTTCAAGAAATTCTCTTCTATAACCATTTTCCACCATGTTGGCCCTTCATTAATTAATATCCATAAGACATTGACTCCCAGAGCTATATTCATGAGTTATGGTTTCTTTATGTCAATTCCCCCTCTTCCATATGAGGTTGTGATCTTCTTCCAGTTGACAAGGTTGTGTTTTTTTGTTTCAGTCTTTCCTCCCTCCCATATCAAATTTCTCAATCTACTTTTGGACACTAATAGGTGCTTCCAGGATTGCATCTTGATAAATGGTAAGAGAAGATATTACTTATTTGATTAAAATTTCCTAGCCTACCATATTTAGTGACTATGTTCCCATTATTCCATCTTTTTATTCATCTTTCCTACGATCTCTTCGCAAACCACAACTTTCATGTTTTTTTTTTTAAATAAGAATTCATAAAATTTTAAATGGAGTACAACTGGATTTGTAGGGAACCTTTAGAATTTGTGAAATCCATCTGAGGGTATTAGGGGGAGTGTTCCATCCATAAATATTTCTTTTATGCTTATTGACAGAGCCTCCTAACACTGTGATGAATATATCCAAATTGCTCTTGATTCCTTTGGCCACTATAGGGGATGCTCCTCCTATTATCCATGTATCATCAACAAACTCAGATTAGTTTATACTTTTTACTCTCTTGTTGTAATGGATGCAAGTTATCATCCATCTTTATCTATCATCATCAAAATTTCTCCTGACAACTTCTTCCATAAGGACATATAGAAAGCGTGAAATAAGACACTCTTATTGAGTTCCCATTGTGCTCTAGCAGAAGCAATCTTGTATTCCATGTAATAGAGAAACTATCCAAGGTGTGTGAATGCAAGATTTGATGAGGTCAACAAAAGCATTAGAAAAGATTTTAAGGATGTGAGCTTATATTATAGTTTAGAAACCGTGGTGAATCATACTAGTCCTTAATATGAAAATTGTAAAATGTTTGATGATATTTTGATAAAAATATTTAGATCTATAATTATTTTACATTTGTCTGCATAAAATTTTGGCGATTTTCAAGGTAAAATAATTTTATAATATAAAATTTGGGCGAGTAATTTTTAGAAAAATGGAAATTCGCAAATACTTCTTTTCTGAAAAAGTGTCAAAAATTAGCCCACCTGCGAATATTAGCCCCTACTCTTTTCCCTATATGACAAAGTGGAAATAATGTTTACTCTATCAAATGTATTTTCCATGTTGAGCTTGAGGATGTAGGTGTGTTCTTCTCATATAAGGTTTGAGTGTATTACTCCTCGAATGATGAGGATGGTGTCCATGATCTTCCTTCTCTGAGTGAACCTACCTTGATTTTCTAAGATTAGATGAGGGAGGAGGTTCGTGAGGTGGTTTGCAAGGAGTTTGTAAGAAGAGTTGGGAAGGGATATAGGATGAAATAAATTGAAAGAGGAGGGTCTAGCTTCTTTGAGGATAAATGAAAGAAAAGTTGTATTTGTGCTACTACCTATTTTATGCTTCAATTGAGCATTGTGGATCATCTTTAGGAGATCATCTTTATGATATTCTAGTAACACGTTTAGAATGAACAGTTAATCCATCTAGCACTGGAGCTTTATTAGGGTGAAAATTTCACACATCCTTTTTTATTCTTCTTCAATAGGCTTTGCTAGTGCAACATTGCTTTCTTTTGATATGATTTTTGGTATCGCCCTTAGGATTTCCTCAAATATTGTAGGCTTAGGGTCAACTATGAAATGTTTACTAAAATGTTGATACACTTCCTCTTTGATTAGGTTTGTCCCTTTTATGAGTGCATTCCCTTCTTCATGTATTAAATCAACTCTATTTTTATTCCTTTTGGCCTCTGTTTGGTTGTGAAATATATATATGTTTTTATCAACTGATTATATCAATATGTTTATGGACTTAATTCTCCAGTCATCTTCTTCTTTTCTATTTATTTGATAACACTTGAGTACTATTATTTCTCTTTCACTTGGAGATATGCTATCTCTTATCCTCTTCAATTCTTTGTTGCACCTCAGCTAATTCCATTTAGATATTGGTCTTTTCCTTAGTTGGCTCTCTATAGCTCATTTTAACTGATCTTTTTAATGTCCATTTCACAAGGTTTAGATTGGTCTCCCAAGTGTATCTTTTTGATTTGTCTATTCTAGTATGTGAGGTTTGACTGAACAAAATTTTAACTTCTTCGTTGCCTGACCAAAGTGGCTTGCAGAAAAAAGGCATAGGGTCTACGTCGGTATTGATTCAATGTTCGTTTAATGGGCTTATGGTCAAATTTTTTTATTGTGCTAATTTTTTATGAGTTTGTTTCCATTTACAGTAATGAAACTTGTCCAACACTTTAATTATGTTGTTTGGTCCCCTTCTTTTGTTACTCTAGGCATAGTTACAATTTTTGGTTTGATGTCTAGTACATTATGCTCAATCATGAGAGCCTCAAGCTTTCTTCTGTTTGTATCTAGAAGATATAATCCTCCCTTTCTTTCCGCTAATCTCATGATAACGTTAAGATCCCCTCCTAGAATAACATGTAGATCGCCATCAATTTCTAATTGGTATTCTTGAGATACCTAGCATTGTTCTTTGTATTTGTAATGAGTTGGAGTTTAGATGTTGTAGAATATGAGAAATTCACCATTTTCTTTGTTACAGAAATAAATCTTAATCGAGTGCTACTCTTTATTGATTTTTTAGATGTATAATGTTGTTCGATTCCAAATGGTACTTATTCCTCCTGATGCCCGTCTTGAACCTATTGCTACCTCTTTATATTTTTTTTTTTACTTTTTTAACAGCGGTTGTCATTTTCTCTTCACATACTTTGGACTTGTATATTAGAAGAATTACATGGATTTCTAATTTTATCAAGTTTTCTATTCAACATTTATTTTTGAGGTGTTCCTGAGACCTTTTCTTGTTACAAGAGACCAAATCCATTAATTACTTTCTTAAGGGATAATATAGCTCTTTCTTCACCTTACCTAGGTCTGTATTTCCTTCATTGCTAGTTTTTTACCTAGGAATGTGCCCAATGGGTATTGAAATCCCATTTCCATGTATTTTTGTACTACTCCATCATGAACTTCCTTATTAGTCGTCCTTTTAGTTTTTCTTTGAGGGACCTTAGATGGAGTTAAGGCCTTTTTAGATTTGGTTTTGGTTACGATTCTCATAAAGGGGGGAACATATGAGCTCAAAGGAAAGAGGAGTGATTCAATGAGAGGGCAGAAGGTTTCAGCAAGAGGACAGCTAGATTCATGGTTTTCTAGAGAGGAGGATAGAAAGGTTTATTATGTTCCACAACAACAAAGAGAGAGTGTGTTTGGAGTGGGGGTAGAGGATCACTAAAAACTTCTCTCTCATGAGACTTAGAGGTAGGAGGATTGATTAGATGAGGATCTGTTTGAAGCTTTGTGAATGATCCAAAGAAGTTGGAGGAGGCATGCAAATGGATGGTAGTTGAGAAATTGGTTCAACATTAGCGGAGGAAGGGGTGAAGGAAAAAGGCTAGGAGAGGCAGAAATTTGGTTGTTTAGCTCGTTTACTAAGTTTTTTTTTTTTTTTTTTCATTTAACAAGTTCGCATTATGCTTCACTACTTTCATGAGATTCAAATGTTATTTTGTTAGGTCATCAGTTAGAAAAATGACCATATTCATGGAATACTTTGCACTTAAAGTGTATATGTTAATAGTCGAGTTGTTGGATGTGCTTTCAACTATCTTCTTTCATATTCACTGATTTAGGAATTCCTCCAGCTAGATCAGTTTCCACACATATCTTTGCACATGCATACGAATTCTCTTTCGGCTTGCTTTGGTTGATGTATTTCCCAATCGCATTCCCTATGGCTATTACCAATTCATGTATGCAACAATGAAGAGGGAGGTGGGAAAGACGAACTCAAATTGAGACTGCATTGGCAGTATTAAGCGTTGGATCAAAATGTGGTGTCCATATCTTTAGATAGAGGCCTCTCAAAAGCATAAAGTATGCCCCATTTCTAAATATTAAGTTGTGATCTTCCTTGGATTCGATGTAGAAGGAGTAGTATCCTTTGTCGCTGAAATGAATCGTGATTTTCCCTTGAATTTTTGGGGACCAATTATGTTCAATCCATTTTTGTACTACTTGTGGTGAGGGTGAAAGTCCGGAAACTAACCAACCAATACTCATTTAGCTAAAGATAACGATACTTTGTACGAAATGGTGGGAGGTGCATCTATCTCTGGAATGAAGTCCATAGGTTTAAGAACTTTAAAGTTGACGGGAGTTCATGAGATGGACCCAACGAGGAAATGGAGGCAAAAAGGCCTATACAGCTGGATCAAGTGGAGGAGAAGGAGGAAGATGGTATCAATCCCCACTTGGAAAAGTCATCAAAAGGACCACCCAACCATTTAGGGTCAGGAAACCTAGTTCAACAAAATTATAATTGAAAAATGGAAAATGTAATCACCATAGTACAACTTTCACCATAAACAATTTTATTTTATTTTTTACGTTAATATTGTTGATTCATATAATATTATTTATTATTGATTTTTTTTTTATCACAACCATATTTAATGCTTTGCTTATTATTAGTATTATGCTTATATTAATAAATGTTGCTAATAAAGCCAAATTAGCATCATTTCCTTTTTTAAAATCAATTATATTAATTAACAATTTATAATATATATATTTTTAATAATTAATTGAATGGTATAAAAGAAATGTGAACATAAATTTAAAATACACGATACCTCATATTTAAAATTATATCTGTTAAAAAATATATATATCTTATAAAGGTATACTATCTTACCGCCCTAAAACTCGTGTCTATTTTCCCTCAGATCGCCACTTTAGCAGTTTATAACCACCCGGCCATGGAGGACAAGATGCGTTGCCATAGGAATGTTCTTGCCACCCGGACGATCTACATTTATGAGGGAGGGTTGTCTCTTGCATATGGATATCGGGAGGGTTGTCTCTGCATATGGATACACTAATAAGAATAATGTCTTGTAAAACATTAATAACATTAAAAATATTGTTATTTCTAAGTTTAAAGAAAAAATGTAGTGTGAGAAAGATTTAGCAGCTAAAAGAAAAATAAGTTATTATAAGAACGTCATCAAACCCACTCTAGAAGATCAAAAATATCTCTCTGTTTTAGCTAGCTCAAAGAAGAAAATTAATATAGTGAAGACTAGAACAAACTCCCATGAGCTCCATAGAGAAACAGATCATTGGGTAGTGCTTAAAACACCATGAATGGAAAGGATGTGCTATCTATGTGAGAATAGGAACATTGAGAATGGAAACCACTTCCTCTTAGAGTGCCCTGCGTACAACCACATTAGATCTCAGTTTCATTGTCGCAACACTGGCCTTCCCAGCTTTTTACGATGTCAAAACTATAGTGAGCTTGGAAGCTTCTCTCCAAGCTTTTTAAATCAAATTAAATAATTTGTTTCTTTAGGTCTGATAGACCAAAATTTGGTCTCAGTAGACATTAACCACGACCACATCATCATTTATAGTCATACTATAACGATTTAAATTTTAACAAAATAAAAAAATATTTAAAAAAAATAAAAGAATTCATTTCAATATAGAAAAAAACATCTATCAACCTAATTACTCTTAACAACATTTCTTAATTATTCAATTGACCAGAATCTTTAGCGCTATTTCTTAATTATTATTTTTATACTTCGTGCTTGCTTATGAGTTGATGACGGCCATATGATTGGCCAAGGGTCAATAATCTAATAAAGTATTTTGGAAATGTCATATACTTTAGCCGAAGTTTATAAAATAATTGTTTGTTATTACTTTATTGGAGCTGGGTGGGGGCGCTTGGTGTTACGGTGACATAGCCATGTATTTTATTATTATGTCCTTCTTGTGTCCCTAGTACTCACGTCAAATACCTGGATGACTTTTCAGTTTCTACGATTAATGTTTAAGAATTAAGATTAACGCGTAAGACTAAAGTGGTTTATAATTGTTTTTAAAAATGTACCAATATAGTATTAAAAACAATTTGAATAAAACAAATAAAACAGGTGTAAAATTGTTTATGATGGCTGGACTATTGACATTTTCATCCACTTTTTTGATATAATGAAGAGAGATATTTTGGGATGGTGGAAGAAACCAGATTATAAGCGAGAATTCATCAAAATATTTCATCCACCTATATAACACTGATTCCAAAAAGAAAGGATTCATTTTCTTTTGCAGAATACAGGCCGATTTCCTTATGCAATGTCATTTATAAAATCATTTCTAAATTTATTGCATAGAAAATCTGAGGCAATTTATCAGTTCATATCACAAAAGAACAACATGGATTTCTAAGTGGCAGAAACATTTTAGAAGCCGTGGCCATAACTCAAGAAGCTTGATGTTCAATGCAAACAAAAAATGTTGGTGTTGCCATTCTTAAAATTGATCTAAAAAAATCCTTCAACTGCCTTGACTGGAGCTATCTAAGATGTTTACTTATCAAGATCGGGCTAAATGACCTATGCACAAAATGGATCATGGCATGTGTAGAAGGAGCCAACTACGTGATTCTCATTATTGGATACCCCACTTTTTTTTTCCGGGTGAAAGAGGTCTCGGTTAGGGGTGCTCATTGTCTCCAATTTTATTCATCTCGGTAATGGATACCCTTAGTCTTCACATCAAAAAAACGGTTGTTGCGGGGAATATTGGCCCTCTTTCCATCTCTAGAGGTAACTTTCTTACACACAACCTCTTTGTGCATGGCATTCTTCTATTTGGTTTGCTTTGTAGAGATACATGGCATAAAATGCATAAGATAATAAATTCATTTCAAAGGGCCATAGGATTATACGTCAACGAAGGTAAATCCACATTTCATTATGGTAAGGTTAATGTGGAAGAGATGCAATATATCTCAAAGCTATTTAACATTCAGGCTGTATCCTTAAAAGAGGGGTTAAAATACTTGGGGTACCATCTTAAACCCACGAGCTACAATACTTCTGACTGGTCATGGATCATTAACAAATTTTACAAGAGAATAACAAGGTGGGAATTTAAATGCTTATCAGTAGCAGGCAGAATGATATTAACATAGTCAGTTATTGCTCAAATATGTGTATATTGGGTGCATCTGTTTTACATTCCTTCGGCTATAATAAAAATGTTGAACCATTTAATGGCTACCTTTATCTGGAGAGGATGCAAGGAAAAGAGAAAATATCATCTTACTAAATTGGAAAACATCTCCCTTCCAAAAAAATTAGGGGGCTGGGGCATCATGAATCTACGTCTCTTTAGCATGGCTTTACTATGAAAATCTTTGTCGCAAGTGGTTTTTGGGAATAGCTTATGGAGACAAACTATTAAAATGAAATACCTTGGAAATAAAGATATTTACAACTGGTATAGGAACAATTTTAAATGGCCCTCTAAAGGATCGGCGATTTGGAGAAGTTTACAAAAAGTTCTTCCTTTTTTCTACAAAACCTTAAATTGAAATTACAATCTGGAAACAACATCCTTATAACTATTGATGCTATCAAGGGTGTAGAAATGGAACCTACAATCGCTCCACAACTTCTCTCGCTCCTCCATCAAATAGCTCTTTTCTTTTGGACACAAGTTATAGAAGGATGGAAGGATACCATTGCACAATGGAAATTGGACAAAGAACTAGGCCTAGAAGGAGAATTGGCTGCCCAATGGCATAGAATTGTGTGGAATATGAAAAATGCAGGATTTTATAAAATAGAGGATAGAGACTGCATTGGTTGGCAGAAAAATAAAGGCAGGTCCATTGTATTAGTTAGAGACATTTATCACTCCTTAATAGAACAACAAAGGGA
>APFE030834916.1:0-10265 GCA_000404065.3 Pinus taeda
AAAAAAGGGGGATTGGGTTCAACCTTACCTACTTTGGGGTCGATGCCTGTCCTCATGTAGAAGAACATAGTGCCGAAGTAAAGCTTGCAGAAGGAACCATCATTGCAACAAACTGTAACTGACGACTGAGAGTGGAAACCAGAAGTGTAGAACGTACAGATGGGATCTAGAAGTGGAGAGGGGGTGGTAGGTTAGTTACTATACAAACTACCCTAATCAATCTAAACCGTTTGATGAGCTCGACCACGGTTAACTGTGGATTTCACGACACATCCCGAGGAGCGATTGCCAAGTGGACAACCACAAAACACTCTCTGGATAGTTCGACTGAGTACTGACAACTAGGTCGAAGTATTGAGTGCTGTTAAAATACATTTATTTATATTATCGAAAGTTGTCGTAGTACAATAAATGCATCTCCTAAGAATTAGATTACCATAGTTCAACGATGGTGGCCACAATTGTATATATACAAGTATAGGATTAATGTATATAGGACTTTTTTTATATGGAAATGTGAATGACAAAACACCACTTATGAATATAACTTATTTCTTTGTCTTCATTTTATCCATTTCAACATAACTTACGAATCTTAAATCTCTCACCTATTCCTTTTTATTAATCATATTTAAATAGAGATAATGTAGGACCATCTTTAGGAAAATGATTGAAAATAACATGCCAATTCAAACTAAATATAAAACAAGAATGAATCATTTTCTTTTGGTTTTAGCCTCTGAAATTTATGTTCATATTGTAGTCTTTATTTTGTGAACTGAAATGAGGTAGCAATGGGTTGGAAATAGAGCTTTGAAGAAAGTTAAGCATTTTGCTGAGCCTGTTCTAGGGTATATTTTTATGGTTCATTTAGTGGAATTAATTCATTTTTTTAGGTTGGTACTAATATTATTTTTTTCAAAAAAAAAGTGTTTTTCAATGTTATGATGTCTCCAGATCTAATACAATTTATGAGAGGTTGCTTAGAACGAAAAGGCCATTTTCTCAACGCATCCCTTAAACTGTAATTCTACTCAAATTATCATTTTATTTTCTTTTGGAAGCATGCAATTCAAAGGTGATTGAAGGGTATAAATGTGTGACATAGTGTGCTCTGTCATAGGAAATGATTGAATTTCTTGTAAATGAATGGAAGGAGGAAGGACTATATGGATAGATTGAGCTGACCTATATATAGAGAAGATATAATAACAATATGTTAGGGTAAACAATGATAAATATAATAATTATGTTTTTGTTGAGGAAGATAATAGTTATATTTTTATTTAGGAGACTATTTTCAAGATGTGTTGCACTCTGTGAATATCACGATTCATGAAGCATTCACAAACATTATTACATAGTTTGGGAGTTTATATTTGATTTCAAACATTATTTACACATAAAAAAGGGATAAATTATTGGTTTCTACTATTTAGAATTGAGAATTATATTTAAAAAATCTATTTGTGAGTAATTGTTTAGAGAAGATAGAAATAATAATATGTTAGAGTCATAGATGATAGAAATTATAGTTACATTTTTGTTGAGTTGTGTTGCACTAAATGATTATTACCATTCATGGTATGTAAATATTGGTTCATTGACTGTTGCATACTACTTAAAGTAATAAATATATGTTGAATGAACATAGAATATTCGTATAATTATCCAATGTTTATAATGTTATGGTGCTAATAATGTATATACGAATGCAAATTTAGCCTTGAAATTCAACTTGAGGAACTATTTTATCATATTTCGTCATATTTCTTATTTGTTAGATTGATCATTTATGGCTAATCTCTCCACTTAATATATATATATTTTTTTCACGTGTGTTCTTTGTGAGATATAAATGTGAAATTGTTTCCTTTTCACTTACAATACTAATGTAGATAGTTTCCATAAGATTCCATTCTTGCAAGATGGCAGATGTCATAAGTCGTATTATTTCTCAAGCTCATTGTTACATGTAATGTAATTTTGTATATGTGACAAGTCACATAGAATGTATTCTCTAGTTTATCTAGAGTTGGAATGCTCATTAAAAGAATTATATGCCTCCTTTGATTCGAGTTGTCTAGGCAAATGATGATGCACTTCTAGATGTTTTGTTAGCATCTGTTGCTCTAGTCAATGACACATATCAAGATGGAAATAAAGTTCTGCATTGGGCTTTGAAACAGGATACTCCTCTCTGTCTCAATGGATGCAGTGTAAATTGTTCGGTTGTGGAAAAAGTTTTAGATGTTGGTGCTACCGTAACATTTTAAAACAATACAAGATCAACTCTTGTTCACACATCGATAGGTCATGGCCACCTTGAGGCACTCTTATTAATAATAAAGAAGCATAGGGGAAGTATAAACATACTCACAGGAACAAGAGAGACCCATGTACATTATGATGTGAAGAATAACCATCTTGCATCTGTTGATCTCATGCTCAAACATGGAGCCAATAGAGATGTAAAAGGTTTGAGAAATCAAAAGCATATTCAGCTTGCACATTCATCTAAGGTGAGTGTGTTGTTGAGTCTATATGATAAATAATTCCTTGATGAAGCATGTAATAATATTATAACTTCTCAAAGTTGCATTTTGTTTTCCATTAAGTAATCTTTAACAGGGTTCAAGTATTCACATTCCCAGAAATCATGTGGGAATGATTCAATGCTTCCAAGCAGTTTGTCTACTTCCAAACAAGTATCTTCTTTGCAAAATGTTGCTCATCTTGGAAATCCTCCAATGGCTAAATCTTTCTCACAAATTGTTGCAGAGGCTCCACAAAAGTTCTAGGTAGAGTCTTCCTCACAATTCCCTTCTTCTAGTGGACAATAATCTGAGCAGGCCATAAATTCGACTTGGGAAATGGTCCAGAAAAAGTCTCGCAAGCATATAAATGGTTTAGATTAAGCTTCGAATGTGAAGAAGATACATGTTACTAAGATAGTTACATTGCCTCCATACAAATCTATTCTTTTCGTTTTATGGGACTAACAGAAGTGTGAGTGGGGAACTAATTGTCACTTTTCTCACTCAGAAGAAGAAGAAGAAGAAGAAGAAGGAGAAGAAGGATCAACAAGTATTTTGGCCAAAAATTAGAAATAGTTCATGGCAATAGAATAAGTTCCAACATTTTTGATGGGGTAAAGAATTATATAATCAAGTTGTGCATGCTTTATGAGAAAAATGGAAATTTCCCAAATGGGTTGAAGTGCAAATTTTCCCATGGACACAATGAGCTTAGGCCTTTATCAGCTTCATCAAGCCTTCTATCAGGTGCAAGAGTTAGAACTCGACCTTCCACTGAATCTTCTCTAGGATCTTATTCTAGTGAGGAATTTGATGATGTGAATTCTCTAAAGGTCTTTGTTGGAAGTTTGCCACCTTATGTCAATGGTAGGGAGCTTCAAGAGTTTATGGAAGGAGAATTTGGGAAAATTATTGATTCTACTATGATTTATGGGAATGATGAAGATGGGGGGTTTTGGTTTTGTTGTATTTGAAAGCATAAAGATACAGTTGAAGTTGTAAGGAGGCACTACATTCCATTCAATGGAAAAAGAGTGGAACTTAAGAAAGTGATGACTCGTACTACATTGGCTGCGAGGGATGAGGTGGGAAGGAAAAAATATCTTTGGGGTTATCATCACCAGCTACTACTTAGCCTTCTCAACCTTCTCCATATTCCAGTTTTCATATGCTTGATGGTGGATTCACGAGGTTCAGATGCAATAGATTACCATTAGCATTTGACAGGACCATATCATTTGTTGAGCTCCCCTAGTCATTTGCTGGGGATGGTCTTTAATCCCTGAAACCTTTTGCATGCCAACCTGCATGTTATCTGCTGGAGAATAACATGTTGATTCCAAAAAGTGAACAAATAAATGATTTTCAAAATAATTCAGACATTTTCCTTGCCATTCATGAAAACTGTATTTTGGAAAATTGTTTGAGTTCAATTACTGATGGAAACCCATCGAAGTTGTAGATTTTACACCAAAAGTTATGAATAATTGGGAGCTGATGGTGACTCAATTTCATCTAATACGTGATGATGTCTGCAATTTGTGAGGTTGTGATGCAAATTTAGAATTGGAAAGATAGTCATCATATTGTTCATGAATTAATATTATTTTATTTAGCTTATCTGATGTCATCTACTACTTGTATTTTTTCAAAATGTATCAAATATTTGCTATTGGGCATAATGTAAGTGATTTCTCTTTATCTTCTACCTTTGAATGGAATTTTGTTTACTAATTTTTGTCTTCAATGCTTTTTTATGTTGTAATGCTTCTCGAATTTATGCCTTACGACATTTCCTTTGCAACATCTGGTGCAATTGCTAGTTACAATAATTTTCAAGGTTCGGGGAGGATTGTAACGTCTCACACATGTGATTTATAGCACTTTCGTCAATTATTCCTGGAATATTCTTTGATGAATTGAATGTAAATTCACGTATTAAATGAATATATATACATAACATTAATTTTCTTTTGATGTCGTTTAGTGTCTCCATATTAACTTATGAAAATGAATATCATTAAAATAATGCACCGTTTTTTCACATTAGTGCACTGCTGTAAGATATATAGTTATATCATTGTTTCACTTGGCGAGAGACTTGCAAAATTACTAATCACCCTATAGATGAAGTTATGAGGAGGAATTTAAATAGCTTATTTAATCATTTAATTTGGAGTGATTTGTTATATATATTATATATAATATATAAAAATAGTTTAACTCTATAGACTAAATAGTTTTTTTCATGGGAATTCCACGAAAATCCAGCAATGACAATTTCAAGAATTTTGTTGTTTAAAATGCATTTTGAATGGATAAAGGGATTCAACACATGAAAACCTTGGCTCACTTATGCAACCAAACAATATTAAAACTCAAGTTCTTAAAAATTTCTATGGATTTTGAGTAAAATTAACCAGAAAAAATGTCGTGAAAAAGTATTCATCTAGAAGTTAGACTAAATAATAATTTTACCCAAAAGATTTTTGTATTTAAATTATTTTAAATATATAAATAGATTAATTATTTAGAAAAATTAGAATTTTTATATTTTATTATTTAAAATAAATTTCAATAGCTGAAATGCAAGATTTTATAATTTTTACAAAATTTCAAATAAAATTAACTCCAAAAATTATAAAAACAAAAAACTTAGTTTATGAATTATTATACCAATAGAAAAAAACACTAAATTGTCATTGTTTAAGTTATATATATATGTTTAATCTATTTACACAAAAAAAGTTAAGGTTTAGTGATTTATCCATCCATTGTTAATCTTTTTTTATGAAATTGTTATGAATCTTTTTTTATGAAATTGTTATGAATGAGAATATGATAATTTTGAAAATATGAGAATGCTATTGAAGTGGATGGTAGAGAATTCAATATTCCTAGTTCTAAGAATTTGATTATAGAAACCAAGATGGTATTTCTACATTAATACTTGTACTACTATGTGCATGTTGTGCTCTATTAATTATCATTTTATTACTATTAGGAAAGATCTCAAGTCCAACTATATTGTTACTCTAGCTCACTCATTTCAGATTTTATACATTACCACATCATGCTAGAAGTTAAGCTATTATTTCTTC
The DNA here is from genome assembly GCA_000404065.3 of Pinus taeda. Classification (NCBI taxonomy): domain Eukaryota; kingdom Viridiplantae; phylum Streptophyta; class Pinopsida; order Pinales; family Pinaceae; genus Pinus; species Pinus taeda. The sequence continues at coordinate 5,639 of APFE030834916.1, forward strand.
TCTGTTAATAAATAACATAGGTTGTTACATATAAACAATTCAACAATTTTACCCATTGATTTAATTGTTTTTGTGTTTGTAATTAAGTGCCGTTTTTTAGAAAAATATTTGTAATTAAGTTAAAAATAATGCTTTCATTAGTTTTGACCGACAACGTTGTTAAACATTCCATCTATATTGGATGACCGGGTCACACTAAAAATAATAAAAATTAAAGAAGCAAATAATAGTTGATATATTAAATTTAGGTTTTTTTGTAGTGTATTATATATATACACACACACATACACACTAACTAATGTGCATTGTATCTTGCAAGTTTGGGATATCGAAATCAGAAAGTTGATCAAATTTGTGTGAACAAGGCATCTCTACGCCAATTTATCCATCACATTTGCTAAAGTGACAATGATAAACATTGGCCAAAACATAACATTTAGTATTGACTTGTAGAATGTATCACTTATATATTTTGGATTCTCAATTAACCAAGCTACTTGGCTAGCATATGTGACAATTAGAGTTGGATAAACCATCATAGAAAATGCAATCTATAGCAACAAGTAGATATTGATATTTTGAACTATGCTCTGATGGGTTTAGAAGGAAAAACTTTCTGAAAGTAGATCCTACAGTCTTAGTGCAATTCTTTTACACAAACCCTTGAGTATAGGTTTGTTGCAACCATATTTTTGTTGCTTGTTGATCAATTTATTGTTCTTCCTATTCAATTTACTACACATTTTCAATACACTAACATTTTGTGTGATGTTGCTCACAGACAGAAACAATGCATCAATTAACTTAAAAAGTGCCATTGATCCCAAATAACCCATGGAAAAACATGTCTTAGAAGACTTGAAGACAGTCTTATTATGCGTTGTTACATCATTATAACCTTAGCCTATTGTTACTGTTGATCATTCTCCATTACATCATCTACTTATTTATGGCTTATGGCATTATGGATTAAAAAAGCAATTATGGTGTTATGGACTAAAAAACAGTTATAAAGTTATGGGTTAAGAAAACAACCTGTTAACACCCAGGTTGTCCTCTTTGACTCCCAAGAGGATACGGCCGGGGTAACCACTAACCAGGCTTTGGACTGCTGCTTCTAGCCCAGCTGCAGTCAGAGAGGGCTCTCTCTATTGGGTTTATCACTGCTTTCAGTGAGGATCTTAGGCTAGTTGTGAGTTGAGTTTTTGGGTTGTTTTTGTGTATTTGGTTGGGAAGATGCTTCTGTTTCTTCTGAAATATATCAACAGATGTTTAATCCATTGGGCAATGGGGTCTAGGAGTGTTTCTCTTGGAATCTTGATTCAGGTGAAGGGAAAAGCTAGGGCCTGTGTGCATTTCATGGGACAAACTGTGAAATTTTGATTGTGATGCATATACAACTAGTAATGAGCAATGAAGATTTCGTTACTTTAGGTTGTATATCAGTGGAAAAGGCATGTCATCTAAGAGCAATCACTTGAATTCTTAAAACAACAATGCACAGTAAGGAAATGATTTAAAGGTAGCATTCAAGAATTACCCTTTAAACACTTTTAGAAGAAGAAGAAAACATACGAGGCAGTTCAGATTGAGCTCAGGGTAGTGAGTAACTAAATCCTGGAGCTATCCTTTTTCTTTACTGTCTAGAGTTTAAACACAGAGAAAACATGAGAGACAGGAAATACGAACACTATATGGAATAACTGGAAACATTCATAACATACTGAGCCATTAGAAAAACTTATTGAGTCATGTAATGAACAGGAATCCTGCAACTTCAGGCCACACATCACCAAGAGACCAGGAGAAAACACCTCATTGAAGAAATCCCACTGTCTTTGTATTAAACTCTCTGTGAAATTTACAATATCAGAGTAGCAGAGAAAATCTCAAGAAAGAAAAATGTTACATCCGGAGTCCAACCCCTCTCAAAAAACGCGAGAGGGAATATATAGAATTTGTTTACAAAATATCTCAGGAATTAGGTCATCTGAGGAAGAAATATCTGTTACACCTGTATAGATAAAGTAGATGAGAAGTTATTGCAAGTGTAAATGATAGTAAAAGCCTTTAAATGCTGTCAGAATGGTTTTTTGCCCTTTGAATACTGCGGACTTTAATCTGCGCTGCTCTTCATGAATGAAGCTTTAAAGTGCCTTACTGTCTCTGATTCTCTGTATCATTCTTGAATCTGCCCTCTGTACCTGCTGATGTCGTTGTTGATGTTGACTACCTGTACTGAGCTGGCTCACTGCCTTTATACTTTCTGTAGTGGCTTTGTCCACCTGTAAGTGCAGTATTAACTGTGTTGCTGCAAAACCTGTTTTGCTTTTCACCCCTGATTCAAAAGTAATTTTACTAAGTCCTGCCAATTATCTGGGTGAGGAAGCTGATGTTTCAAAATTAATCCAACGGTCTCATCAGCTTCAGTATATTTATAAAAATCGGGTGGTTTATCAAACAAATGTGCCACTTCATTTTTAATAAAGAACAAATTTTCTAATTTATTAAATAAAGCTTGTCCTGTTAATGGGCCTGTTGTAGATGACCCAGAAGCCTCAGAAGTCTGCATGGTTGAGAAGGTGCTTAGTCTTTTGATATACTTCTCATAAGAGAGAAGCTTTCCTGATTCTTCTAGACTGGGGAGCCCTTTGTCCTGCAGTGCTGTGAACCTATTCTGGAACTTGGTTATATCTGCTTGCATGTCATGTACTCTTCTGTCCAATGTTTGAATGAGGTTCTTCATTGTTGTAGTCTTCTTAATTACGGAAATAGTTTCAGTTCTGTTAGCAATTCCCATCTGGATTAGCTGAGAACTATTCCTGTAATTCAGGACTTCTATCATCTTTGGGGCAAGGTCTGCCATGTTGCCTAGGTCATTTCTTGCCCTGTATAGCTCTTTCTTTGCTTTGCCAATAAGTCCTATCTGTTCATATATGGCAATTATGTACTCCCACTGGTTAGTGACTGCTTGGCCAATAGCAGTCCATATGACCTGTTTGATCTCTGCTGTTACTTTGTCAAAATTGAGCTGCTTTTCCAACTCTGCAATAGTCTTTTTCAGGGCTTTGACTTCCCTTTCCCTTTCAGCTATGTTCTGCTTGGATTTGTCATATTTTTCCTCTATTTTAGCCAGAGTTTCCTTGGCTTTGTTTAGCTCTGTTATTTGGGTTTCGAGCACTTGAATCTCCTGCCTCAGCTTCTGCATTTCTGGGCTCTCGGTTTGTTCTTTTGGTGGTGCTGCAGTGGCTGGCTCTGTTGCAGACACTTCTGTTGTAGCAGGGGTTGTTGTGTCTGGGATTGTTTCTTCTGCTTGCTTTGCTTCTGTCACCTCCTTTGGAGGGATGTCCTGTTTTGGAGGGACATCCTCTTTAGGGGTCTCTTCAAGGTTTATTTTTTCTGAGGCTGGTTTGGAAGACTGCCCTTGTTCTCCCTTCTGTATGGTTGCTTCCAAGGTATTCTCAGTCTCCAGCAGCTTTTGTTGGGTTTCCACCAGTTCTTTGTACAAAGTCATCAGCAAGTTAGTGATATCCCTATCTCTCCTTTGCTGAGCAACTTCATCAGTTTGTGGATGAATTGTTGGTGGGATTTTCATCCTCTTTTGATTGCAGCTACATCTGCATCCCTTAGTTTGAGGACCTCCTGGATGGCCTTGACATCATTGGGATCATGTCCAAATTCTATGATGATGTCCTCCAAGGCTTTGATTCTGTTGTCCTTGGCTTGAGAGGATGCCCTCTCCAACTCAAGCTGTGATGCTGTATTGTTCAAACTGTTCTGTAGCTTGTAATTCACCAAGGTCTTGTCTGCCAGGGTGGCATAGACCATCTCCCCTGTTTGTTTATGAAGCTCAATTTGGTCCATTGGGTGAATGTCTTTTGCAAGGACCTCTAGGTTTGTTCTTACATAATCGGCAGTTGATTGGGGTCGCTGCTCTGTTGGGGCAAAGTGACTCAAAGTCAATTTAGCCTCTTGTATATCATATGCAGCCATGAGTCTCTGCTGATTTGATGGAGCCATGTTTAGGAGATAATTGTACAGCTTTATTTTCAATGGCTCACTCCTTCTCTTAGCATCTCTGAAGAAGTCTTTGATGCTTTCAGCTCTACTTCTGCCCTGCCCTGATGAGCTGACCTCCCCTAGTGCTGTCCTGTCCTGCTCTTGCTGCAATGAGCTGGCAGAGGTCTCAAAACTCTGCATTTCCTCTTCTCCAAACGGATTTAGCCTCTGCCTCTTCTCTGGTCCTTCTGTCAGAGGTGTCTCGCTATCCCTTTTCCTGTTGGTGTCTTCCCTTTGAGGGGTGTGAAGCATTGATGGGTCGACCCTAGACTCCTGTCTAGGAGGAGCCATGCTAGTTGTTCTATCTTGGGTGGCTGCCTGGTCCTTTCCTCTTTCCTTTTCCTGATCCTGCTGATCAGTCTCTTGCTGGTTTTGCTGCTGTTGCTCCTGCTGGCCTTGTTGGTCCTCTTGCTGTTGACCCTGTTGGCCTTGTTGGTCCTCTTGCTGTTGACCCTCTGTCTCTTCTACCATCTTGCCCTTTCCTTTGTCCAGTCCTTGTTTTGAAATCTGTACTGCTCCTTCTGGTGTTGCAGATGAAGAACCTGGAGCTGTTGTGTGAGGACTGGGT
>APFE030834917.1:0-12424 GCA_000404065.3 Pinus taeda
TTGGGTTGAGTACCTGCAAAGTTTCACGTTTGTACTAAAGCACATTAGTGGGCAATCAAATAAGGTAGCAGATGCACTTAGTAGGAGAACATTACTGTTACAGGAGAGCACAATGCAGATCTTAGGATTTGAACATTTAAAAGAGCTATATCCGACCGACACCGAGTTTATGGAGGCCTACGAGGCTTGCCAAAACCCGCTATTACGAAATGACAGCAAGTGGCTGGATTATAATCTACAAGAAGGATTGCTGTTCAAAGGAGGGCAGTTATGCATTCCCAACTGTTCTATGCGGGAAAATATCATACAGGAAAAACACAGTGGAGGCCTAGCAGGACACTTTGGAATTGATAAAACCATCGCTCAGGTACAACATTTCTATTTTCGGCCTAAGTTGCAGCGGGACGTGCAGAGGTATGTGACTAGATGTAAAATTTGTCAATTGGCAAAAGGTCACAGTCAGAACACTGGACTTTATATGCCATTGCCCATTCCTAGTCGACCTTGGAATTCGGTCAGCATGGATTTTGTGCTGGGTTTGCCAAAAACACAACGCGGCTTTGATTCAGTGATGGTTGTAGTCGACCGATTTTCGAAGATGGCGCACTTTGTACCATGCAGGAAAACCAGTGACGCTACTTACATAGCACATCTTTTCTTTACAGAGATTGTGCGGTTGCATGGACTTCCACGAACCATTATCTCTGACAGAGATGTCAAGTTCACTGGCCATTTTTGGAGGACTTTGTGGAAAAAGTTAAATACTCAGTTGCAGTTCAGCTCCGCTTATCATCCACAGACGGACGGACAGACGGAGGTAGTGAACCGAAGTCTGGGGAATTTGCTTAGAAGTCTAACAGGTGAAAATTCCCGGACTTGGGATCGTGTACTAGCACAGGCGGAATTTGCATATAACGATTCCCCTAACCGTAGCACAGGTTACAGTCCATTCCAAATTCTGTACGGCATGCATCCGCGAGGAGTGCACGAGTTACGAGATTTGGGGAAATTGGAAAAACGGAGCGCTGATGGAGAAGATTTCACCCAAGCTATGAGAAAACTGCACGAACAGGTTAAGCTGAAACTACAGGATAGAAGTCAGAGGTACAAGCAGCGAGCTGATACAAAACGCCGAGAAGTTCAGTTTAATGTCGGGGATGAAGTTCTTGCGTACTTACGCAAGGAGCGGTTTCCAAAGCGAGAGTACAGCAAGCTCAAATTTAAGAAGATCGGGCCCTGCAAGATCATTCGCAAATTTTCTGCGAACGCTTATGAGATACAGTTGCCACCAGGGATTGGTATTTCCCCTATTTTTAATGTGGCAGATCTGTTCCCTTATGTTGCAGGTTCAGCAGATGATGCAGCAGCAGAGCCACCACGGGACACCAAATTGGAAGGAGATTCATGGATGAGACAGATGTCGATGGCACCACCCGTCGAGATTGAGGGAATTTTGGACACACAGGTAGCTAAGCGCACACGAAGGAAGGAGTATTTACGGTACTTGGTAAAGTGGAAGAACCGTCCAATAGAGGACAGTTCGTGGCTTAATGAGACACAAATACAAAAGGCAGGCTACTCTGTTGACGACCTCATGGAACAGAGCCATGACTTTTTGTCACCCCGGGAGCCTGATGCAGGAGCATCCAGCTCTGAGGAGGCAGAATGAGGCTGGCAGTCTCAGAGAAAAACAGAACACACAGTCACCACGTATAACTAGACAGGTGTCAAAACCTTGTCGGTTATTTTATTTCATTTATTTGTTTTATTTACTTTTCTTAGAATACTGATAGGATTCGGTTAAATTAGTTCATGCACTGATTCTGTCTTATTTGGGAATTAGAAACAGAAACATAATTGTTAGTTAATTAATTTTCTTTAAAAGCATTGTATTAGTTATAGACAGTTAGATAAAACAGTTGCCCAAATCTGTTGGGACAGTTCCACTAAGAAAGAACAATTAGGTTCTTTGAGTTTAAAGACAGAAGGAGTATGATTGTAAAAGGTTCCTCTCTCATATGAAAAAAAACAGAATGCTACAGTCATTTCCAAGATAGTTATTCATCGTTTATTCGTTTCCTTATTCATCACTGCAATAGGCAAATTCTTGCATTATAATATAAACTCCTGTACAATCAAGTTGTGTTTGAAATAAAAGACAGAGACAATCTGTAAATGGAGCGGACGTGACAGTCACAGTGCTATCCGACAGAGAGCAAACAAGGCTGTACACACAAGCCAACACCCAGACGAAAGCGTAGGAGAAGCGGACGCTAACAGTTCAGACATTCCCATAACGAGAGAACAAAAACTGTGTATACGAAAAGGAGAAACACAGGTATTTCTAAGAACCCCCTGATTAATTAAAAGTTGAGTAAAGTGCCGTAGCAGAGAAATAAAATATTGTATCTTTTCATACGATATACAAACCCTCATATACTGTTCAGAATATCAAGTAAAATAGCGCATTATAACAAAATGATGAATTTAAAGAACAGAACCAGAATTACAACTCAACATTCGAACAACGAATGATACAATAGAACAGCGCTTCAGAACCGGCATAGCCATCAACGGAATAGAATCTCGAACAACATAAATATATAACCAGAAGCCAAATAGTTACAGCCGTAATCATTGACGGAGTCAAAAGACAAGGGTTTGGATAAACCCTAGGGTTTTACAAAGCGGAGAAAAGAGAAAGTAGCAGGAGGAGGGTTCGAAACCCTGAACTATCCAGAATGCAACCGAATAACTCTACATAGTGCGACGGCTTAAAAGTCCGTAAAAACCCAACAAGGGTTTGGGTCAAAAGGAGTTCGACAATCATATACAGGAGTAAGGCCGAGGCAACGCCAAAGAGAAACCATTATACAGACAAATAGCAGAACACCATATCGTTCCATAGCACAAGTAAACTATCCTAAGAACTAGAGACAACATACAAATAGCTACAGTAATATATGTGAGACACTACCCGGACAGAGCGCGAGGAGAAGTCGATTAGGAACACCGCGAGCACAGGTCAGTCATCTGGACTCACCTGCAATCAAACCAACAAGGGTTAGAGACCTGTCTAATACATATATGAGCATTTGAAGTTGAAAGTAAAACCAGAGGACCAAGAAACTTACCAGAAAACCCGGGAGCCGAGAAGAATACCAATACAACCATAAAACCCTGGAAGACAGTGGCAGAGGTGGTTAGGGTCTTAAGAAAAAGGGCGGAAACACGATAGCAAGGAGCCATTCCTTACCTGCACATTAGGGACAAGGCGCAGGGCTTGGGGAAAGGACCTGTCATGAAACGAAATCGACAATTAACCAGAATGAAAACAGTGTTAACATCAAAATGATAAACAGACAAATATACATTTAACTAGTTGTTATCGTGCAGAGCCAAATACGCCTTCACAAGCCGGCAAGACCTCACCTCCCATAACCACTGAAGCCGAGAGATAGCCATAGAGTCGGCATCCGAACCAACACACAGAGAACCAGAGTTTCCTCACAGACAGAGCAAGTTTTCGGCGCGGCAGAACAACAACAATGACGGAATGACGGAGCATTGAGTTGACAAAAGTCGGGTTGGCGTGAAGAGAACCGGCAGGTGTGGGTGCAACCGGTCAAGACCTTTCCAGAAACCCTAAAACGAATTTCGAGGATAGTACCAACATTAAAGTCAACCATAAAGACCGTCCGGACGCGGGCCTTTTTGTCAGGGATATTTTGTTAAAGGCGGGAGGCCATCATAAGTGGTATCAGAGCTAGTTTCTTGAGTTAGAACTAATGGAATAGGTGGAAGAACAAGTGGAACAGGTAGGAGGTGAAGCAAGAGGAAGAGGAAGAGGAAGAGGAAGAGGAAGAGGATGATTAGTCCATAGGCCAGTAGATGCTGGATTGCGAGAGGAGATACGAGTTTTGCGTGAAAGATTAGCAGTGATAGAGGCTGGAGGAAGAAGAAACCCAACAGATAACAGTGATGAAGAAACAGTTGAACCAGAGGAGGATGAGTATGAGGGAGTAACACCGGAAATGAGATTATTAAAGTCAGTTTTGCTGTCCAGTCATAAGCCAAGGCATGAGTTGCCTACCTATGAAGGGAGTTTGTCGGCAGATGTGTTGTTAGATTGGCTGAGTGAAATTAATAAATTTTTTGAGTTTGAGGAAACCAGTGAAGACAAGCAAGTAAAGTTTGCCGCCACTAAGCTGAAAGGGCATGCGTCCTTATGGTGGGACAACGTTCAGGCGGAAAGGAGAAGATTAAACAAACATCCAATCCAGAAGTGGGCCAGAATGGAAGCAAAGTTGAAGGAGAAGTTTCTACCGAAGGATTACCAGATTATGTTGTACAGACAGGTACAGAACCTGAAACAGAGAGGGATGACTGTTAGGGAGTTTACAGAGGAATTTTATAAACTGAATTTGCAAGCAGGGTATGTGGAAGATACCTCAGAGAAAACAGCCAGATTTGTAAATGGATTGAGAGGGGAGATTTTGGATGAAATTGGTATTCTTTCACCACAAACATTGGATGAAGCCTATCAGTTTGCACTGAAGGCAGAGGAGAAGATAAACAGGAAACAGAACACCAGGAGAGGAGGTGGTTCTGGCAGAGGAAAAGGCAAGGTGTATGGCAGAGGTAGGGGTGCAAGTCCAAATGAGGAGGGCAGCAGTTCCAAATCTGCTGGTACAACAGATAAGGACAACGACAACAGGGAAGGACGACCAGCTCAGAGAGGACGAGGATTTGGTCGAGGCAGGGGAACTGTACAATGTTACCGCTGTCATAAATTGGGACACAAGTCGTATGACTGTCCGGAAGGTGAACCAGCAGGCGGGAGAGGAACTTATGTTGCTCAGCCTGAAGATGTGGAGGAGACACCTCAAGAAGCAGAGAATACACCTGAAATAGGCGAAGCCTTGGTGTTAAATAAAGTGCTGTTAAAACCAGCAAAGGAAGTTGCAGAACCAGATCAGTGAAAGGCTTTGTTTCGCACTATCTGCAAGTCACAAGGTAAGTGTTGTAAGGTGATCATTGACAGTGGGAGTACCGATAATTTGGTAGCTATGGAAATGGTGGAGAAGCTGGGATTAAAGAAGCTGAAACATCCCACTCCCTACAAAGTATCGTGGTTGCAGAAGGGGCATCAACTGTTAGTTGATGAACAGTGTGAGGTAGAGTTTCAGATTGGTAAGTACAAGGACAAGATCCTTTGCGATGTGATGCCAATGGATGTCTGTCATTTGCTGTTAGGACGACCTTGGCAGTTTGACCGGAGTGCAGTTCATGATGGGAAAACTAACTGCTATAAGTTTGTGAAAGATGGGATCAAGCATACGCTTGTACCCATCAAAGAGGAAAACACAGCAGAAGCTAGTGGAGTGAAAGCACTGCTGTTAGGTGGGAAAGAATTCATAAAACAGATTGAGGACAGCGAGATAAATTTTGTTGTCATAAGGAGACCAAGAGCAGTGGTACTCCACACACAGGTTTCAGATTTGCCAGAAGAGGTTCAGAGGTTGCTGCAGGATTTTGGAGACATTGTGGTGGATGATCTTCCAGACGAGTTGCCACCGAGGAGGGGTATTAGTCACTGCATTGACTTTATACCAGGGGCAAGTCTGCCAAATAAAGCAGCTTACCGCATGAGTCCCAAGGACCATGAAGAGATTAGGAAACAGGTCCAAGAGTTGTTGGATAAAGGTTTGATTCGGGAGAGCATGAGCCCATGTGCAGTACCTACTGTTTTGGCTCCAAAGAAAGGAGGAGAGTGGAGAATGTGTACGGATTCCAGGGCTATTAACAAAATTACTGTTAGATACAGGGTTCCCTTACCAAGGATGGATGATATGATGGATTGTCTGAGTGGAGCGACGTACTTTTCCAAGATTGACTTAAAGAGTGGATATCACCAGATCCGGATTCGTGAGGGAGATGAATGGAAAACTACTTTCAAGACAAACGAAGGCTTATACGAATGGCTGGTGATGCCTTTTGGTTTGAGTAACGCTCCCAGCACGTTCATGCGTCTGATGAATGAAGTGCTGAAGGAATTTAACGGTAAGTTTGTTATAGTCTACTTGGACGATATTCTGATTTTTAGTAAGACTAAGGAGGAGCATTTCAGGCATTTGCAGAGTGTGTTGAGAAAATTACAGTAGAACAAGCTGTTAATTAACTTGAAGAAATGTACCTTTTTTCAGCGGGAACTAATATATCTGGGTTTTGTTATTGCGGAGAATGAATTAAAGATGGACCCAGAAAAAGTGGCAGCTATAGTTAGCTGGCCTTCTCCTAAAAGTTTATTCGAAGTTCGAAGTTTCCATGGACTTGCCAGTTTTTACAGGAAGTTCATCAGAAATTTCAGCGAGATTTGCGCACCAATGTTGGATACAATCAAGAAAGTGAATCAGCCATTTCACTGGACTGAAGCAGCAGAACACAGTTTACAGATCTTGAAAAAAAAGATCACTGAAAGACCAGTGTTGAGACTGCCGAATTTCAACAAACTTTTTCAAGTTCGTTGTGATGCCAGTGGTACAGCCATTGGGGCAGTTCTTAGCCAGGAGGACAGACCAGTTGCTTATTTCAGTGAAAAGCTAAATGAGAGCAGACAGAAGTACTCGACCTATGACAAGGAGTTTTACGCCATCGTGCAGGCTTTGAAACACTGGCGGCATTACCTATTGGGTAACGAATTTGTCTTATTTTCCGATAATTCTGCGTTACATTACATTATGCAGCAGCACAAATTGAACCACAAGCATGCAGCTTGGGTTGAGTACTTGCAAAGTTTCACGTTTGTACTAAAGCACATTAGTGGGCAATTGAATAAGGTAGCAGATGCACTTAGTAGGAGAACATTACTGTTACAGGAGAGCACAATGCAGATCTTAGGATTTGAACATTTGAAAGAGCTGTATCCGACTGACACCGAGTTTATGGAGGCCTATGAGGCTTGCCAAAACCCGCTGTTACGAAATGACAGCAAGTGGCTGGATTATAACTTACAGGAAGGATTGCTGTTCAAAGGAGGGCAGTTATGTATTCCCAACTGTTCTATGCGGGAAAATATCATACAGGAAAAACACAGCGGAGGCCTGGCAGGACACTTCGGAATTGACAAGACCGTTGCTCAGGTACAACATTTCTATTTTTGGCCTAAGTTGCAGTGAGATGTGTAGAGGTATGTGGCTAGGTGTAAAATTTGTCAATTGGCAAAAGGTCACAGTCAGAACACTAGACTTTATATGCCATTGCCCATTCCTAGTCGACCATGGGATTCAGTCAGTATGGATTTTGTATTGGGATTACCGAAGACACAATGCGGCTTTGATTCAGTGATGGTTGTAGTCGACCGATTTTTGAACATGACACACTTTGTACGATGCAGGAAAACCAGCGATGCTACTTACATAGCACATCTTTTCTTTACAGAGATTGTGCGGTTGCATGGACTTCCACGAACCATTATCTCTGACAGAGATGTCAAGTTCATAGGCCATTTTTGGTGAACTCTGTGGAAAAAATTAAATACTCAGTTGCAGTTCAGCTCCGCTTATCATCCGCAGACGGACGGGCAGATGGAGGTAGTGAACCGAAGTTTGGGAAATTTGCTTAGAAGTCTAACAGGTGAAAATTCCCGGACTTGGGATCGTGTACTGGCACAGGCGGAATTCGCATACAACGATTCCCCTAACCCTAGCACGGGATACAGTCCATTCCAAATTCTGTACGGCATGCATCCACGAGGAGTGCACGAGTTACGAGATTTGGGGAAACTGGAAAAACGGAGCGCTGATGGAGAAGATTTCGCCCAAGCTATGAGCAAACTGCACGAACATGTTAAGCTGAAACTACAAGACAGCAGTCAGAGGTACAAGCAGCGAGCTGATACAAAACGCCATGAAGTTCAGTTTAATGTCGGGGATGAAGTTCTTGCGTACCTATGCAAGGAATGGTTTCCAAAGCGAGAGTACAACAAGCTCAAATTTAAGAAGATCGGGCCCTGCAAGATCATTCGCAAATTTTCTGCGAACGCTTATGAGATACAATTGCCACCAGGGATTGGTATTTCCCCTATTTTTAATGTGGCAGATCTGTTCCCTTATGTTGCAGCTTCAGCAGATGATGCAGCAGCAGAGCCACCGTGGGACACCAAATTGGAAGGAGATTCATGGACGAGACAGATGCCGATGGCACCACCCGTCAAGATTGAGGGAATTCTGGACACACAGGTAGCTAAGCGCACACGCAGGAAGGAGTATTTGTGGTATTTGGTGAAGTGGAAGAACCGTCCAATAGAGGACAGTTCGTGGCTTAATGAGACACAAATACAAAAGGCAGGCTACTCTGTTGATGACCTCATGGAACGGAGCCATGACTTTTTGTCACCCCGGGAGCCTGATGCAGGAGCATCCAGCTCTGAGGAGGCAAAATGAGGCTGGCAGTCTCAGAGAGAAATAGAACACACAGTCACTACGTATAGCTGGACAGGTGTCAAAGCCTTGTCAGTTATTTTATTTCATTTACTTGTTTTCTTTACTTTTTTTTAGTATGCTGATAGGATTTGGTTAAATTAGTTCGTACACTGATTCTATCTTATTTAGGAATTAGAAACAGAAACATAACTGTTAGTTAAATTATTTTTCTTTAAAAGCATTGTATTAGTTATATGCAGTTAGATAAAAACAGTTGCCCAAATATGTTGGGACAGTTCCACTGAGAAAGAACAGTTAGGTTCTTTGAGTTTAAAAGATAACAGGGGTATGATTGTAAGGGGTCCTCTCTCTGACGAAAGAAACAAAAAACAAACTACAGTCATTTCCAAATAGATTTTTATGATTGATTTGTTCTTTTAATCATCATTGTAATAGTCTATTTTTCTTGCATCATAATTTACTGTACAATCAAATCGTATTTGATATAAAAGACAGATACAATTCCTAAGTGGAGCAGGCGTGACAGTCGACACACTGTCCGATAGAACACATCCAAGGATGCACACACACAGGTCAATAACCGGACGAAGGCATAGTAGCGGACGTTGAGAGTCAAGACATCTTCGTACACAGGAAACAGAAGTTGGTGCAAACGAATAGAAGAATCACAGGTATTCCACAAGAACCCCTCAATTGATTAACCAGAGAGTAAAGTGCCGTAGCAGAGTAAATCTAAATACTGTAACATTTCATAAGATTGTATAAACCATTGCATACTGTTCAGAGCTTCTAAAACGAATCCGCGTAGTATAACAAAACCAAACCAGAATCTAAGAGCAGAACCAAAATTACAAATTTGACATTCGAGCAGCAAGACACAAGTAACAGCATTTGAGAAATTGACACAGCCATAACGCGACTGAGCGTTTCATTATTCAAAACAACCAGTACAGAAAGGGGGTTTCAAAACCACGACAGCCCAGCTCGTCAAATGACTGGGTAATGATATACCAGGAAGGGTTTAGCATAACCAGAGGTCCAAGCCCTAGAACGAAACACCAACTATAAGATTAATTACATTACAAGGCGGAAAAACTAGAAATAAGGAACCAGTACACAAGTGCAGAGAGCTACTACGTCTAAAGAGGAAAACCCAACAAAAATCTCATCGCTCAGGCGATAACCGTGACCTACAAGAGTCTACAGAACCTCTACAGAACCTCTAAAGACATGTGAATGTGGGGAACACTACCCGTTTAATGAAGACGAGCAAATACAGTGAATTCCAAGATAGCCAAGACCACCGAGCCGCGTCTATCAACAGAGCCGAATCACCTACAGTACAAAGGAACATGAATTAGCATAAAGACACAAGTGTATATCAACCACTAACTACAAAACTGAAGAAAATTGAAGCGAAATGTTACCTGGCATCGAAGGGACAGGGCTACGAGAACAAGCCCCCATGAAAGCCTAAAGAACAGTGGCGGAAAACGTTAGAACTGGAGAAAGAAAGATTGAAACAATTCAAAAGGAACCTGAGCTTACCTTATAGTGAGGCCAAAACACGTAAACTTGAACGGCGACCTGTAGCAGAACGGTTCCAGTGGTTAAGCAACAGAGAAAACCCTGGAATAAATAATAAACCCTACCAGATGAACAGAAAGCTATATTGTAACTGTACAGAGTCGAGGGTCTCCTTTGAAAACATTTAAAGCCTACCTCCATAACGTTACAGTGCCAGGATAATCATAACAGAACCAGGTTGAACACCAGAAACCACAGAGAATGAAATCTGCGGAGCAGAGCTGGAGCCGAATAATGGAAAGTGCACAGTGATAATGAAAGGGTTGACAAAAGGACGCGGGATGATATAGGAATGAACCGACGGATGTAGGTTACCAAACGGTAACGCAGGTCACAATCCTAAACCCATATATCGAAACAAGTACCATTGCGTTAAAGTCAACATAAAGGTTTGCAGGACGGCTAGTCATATCCACGGGATATTTCGAGAACGACGGGAGGATACTTTCGAGGAAGGCAGGACGCCATCATAAGTGGTATCAGAGCAGGTTCTTGAGTTAGAAGAAATGGAACAGGTAGAAGGTGAAGGTGAAGCAAGAGGAAGAGGAAGAAGGAAGAGGAAGAGGACGATTAGTCCACAGGTCAGTAGACGCTGGATTGTGAGAGGAGATACGAGTTTTGCGTGAAAGATTGGCGGTGATAGAGGCTGGAGGAAGAAGAAACCCAACAGATAAAAGTGATGAAGAGACAGTTGAACCAGAGGAGGATGAGTATGAGGGAGTAACACCGGAACTGAGATTATTAAAATCAGTTTTGCTGTCCAGTCATAAGCCAAGGCATGAGTTGCCTACCTATGACAGAAGCTTATCGGCAGATGTGTTGTTAGATTGGCTAAGTGAAGTGAATAAATTCTTTGAGTTTGAGGAGACCAGCGAAGACAAACAAGTAAAGTTTGCCGCCACCAAGCTGAAAGGACATGCATCCTTATGGTGGGACAGTGTTCAGGCGGAAAGGAGAAGATTAAACAAACAGCCAATCAAGAAATGGGCTAGGATAGAAGCAAAGCTGAAGGAGAAGTTCCTACCGAAAGATTATCAGATTATGTTGTATAGGCAGGTACAGAACCTGAAACAAAGAGGAATGACTGTTAGGGAGTTTACGGAGGAGTTTTACAAATTGAATTTGCGAGCAGGGTATGTGGAGGATACCTCAGAGAAAACAGCCAGATTTGTAAATGGCTTGAGGGGAGAGATTTTGGACGAAATTGGTATTCTTTCACCACAAACATTGGATGAAGCCTATTAGTTTGCACTGAAGGCAGAGGAGAAGATAAATAGGAAGCAGAACACCAGGAGGGGAGGTGGTTCTGGCAGAGGAAAAGGCAAAGTTTATGGTAGAGGTAGAGGTGCAAGTCCAAATGAGGAAGGCAGCAGTTCCAAATCTGCTGGTACAACAGATAAGGACAACAACAACAGGGAAGGACGACCAGCTTAGAGAGGACGAGGATTTGGTCGAGGCAGGGGAACTGTCCAATGTTACCGTTGTCATAAATTGGGACACAAGTCGTATGACTGTCCGGAAGGTGAACCAGCAGGCGGAAGAGGCACCTATGTTGCTCAACCGGAGGATGTTGAGGAGACACCTCAAGAAGCGGAAAATACACCAGAAACAGGCGAAGCCTTGGTGTTAAATAAAGTGCTGTTAAAACCAGCAAAGGAAGTTGCAGAACCAGATCAGCGAAAGGCTTTGTTTCGCACTGTCTGCAAGTCACGAGGTAAGTATTGTAAGGTGATCATTGACAGTGGGAGTACCGATAATCTGGTAGCTGTGGAGATGGTGGAGAAGCTGGGATTAAAGAAGCTGAAACATCCCACTCCCTACAAAGTATCGTGGTTGCAGAAGGGGCATCAACTATTAGTTGATGAATAGTGTGAGGTAGAGTTTCAGATTGGTAAGTATAAGGACAAGATTCTTTGCGATGTCATGCAAATGGATGTCTGTCATTTGCTATTAGGACAACCTTGGCAGTTTGACAGAAGTGCAGTTCATGATGGGAAAACTAACTGCTACAAATTTGTGAAAGATGGGATCAAGCATACGGAGGAAAACACAGCAGAGGCTAGTGGAGCGAAAGCACTGCTGTTAGGTGGAAAAGAATTCATAAAACAGATGGAGGACAGCGGGATAAATTTTGCTGTCATAAGGAGACCAAGAACAGTGGTACTCCACACACAGATTTCAGATTTACCAGAAGAAGTTCAGGCTGCTGCAGGATTTTGGAGACATTGTGGTGGATGATCTTCCAGATGAGTTGCCACCTAGGAGGGATATTAGTCACTGCATTGACTTTATACCAGGGGCAAGTCTGCCGAATAAAGCAGCTTACCGCATGAGTCCCAAGGACCATGAAGAGATTAGGAAACAGGTCCAAGAGTTGTTGGACAAAGGTTTGA
>APFE030834917.1:14625-26704 GCA_000404065.3 Pinus taeda
AACAATATTGCCAGAACTTGACAAGGAAGGAAAAATTATATTGGAACCAGAAGCAGTCACAGAAACAAGATCTCGACAGCTACGAAATCGATCAATTTCGGAGTATCTTATCAAGTGGAAGAACTAATCTGCGGAAGATTCCACATGGGAGGATGAGAATTTTATACAGAAGTATCCAGAACTACTCAAGTGTTGAGGACAACACTTTTTTTGAAGGAGAGGGGCATGTTGGATCCCTATAATACTAGTGATTACCCCATTACTATTGTAGTTGTACCCCTTATTAATATTGTTGTGCCCATATTGCACCCATATTGTTATTATTGTGCCCCATAGAATCCCTCTATTGTTATTTTTGTCGCTTTATATTATTATTGTTTGGTCGGCTGGGTTATATTGTGACTCCTTAGACTCCTATATATAGAAAGGAGGTTTTGTCATTTGAATCATCCAAGAATTGTTCATTAATGTAATGTAAAGGAGGTTGCCCCCTCGAAGAGGCTGAATTCTAAGGTGTTGATCTATCTTTTCTATCTTTCTTGAAGCTGGTTTCATAACACTTACATCACTCAATTCCATGTCCATCTCTCTAAGCTTGTTCTCCATGTGGCCAATATTCTCTACCCCCTTGGATTTGGCAATTTGCATCCATCTATGGCTCCTTATTCTTTATTTCTCTAGATCAAAGAAAAGTGGGACTACAAATTTATGTGAAATGATTTTTCCCCCTCAAGAAGATTGTAGTAAGAGCCCAAACTAGGTTGGGGGTCAGGTTCTTGGGTCTTTGTTGTTTCATCCTTCCCCTTTTGTTGTTCTTTTACCCTTTTCTCAAGTTTATCACACATATTAATATTCAAGGTGGGTTTGTATAAAGCCTACCTCTTCAAGCTAGAATCTAAGCAAAAACCCCATGTTTCTTCCTTAAAAACTACTCACTATCCCTCTTGTAGGACTGTTTGTAGATGCTCCAATAGAACCTGTTCCTATAGAACCTGTTACTGCTCCTGTAGGAATTTGATAGCAGAAGGGTGGATGGAATCGACAGATAACAATTTTTTCGAGGCTATGGAGGTGGTATGGAGCTTGTTGTAGCTAAGTGAATGAGGAAAAATGGAAGAAAAGGTGGTGAAGGAGTTTCGAGGGGGAATACTTATGTCTTGTTTGAGATATTCCAGGTGATGGGGTGAGCTAGAAAAAGGTAAGTTTCCATATTCAGACCATTGGTCCCCATTGCTTTGTCATCATGGCTCTTCATGACTCTTTCCCGCAATCACTTCCCATCATTGCATTGGAGTTCATTGGAGTTTGTATAACCTCCACTACCTGTCCTTTGGATTTATTGTGAGTTGACTAGGCATACGTGTGGTGGCATTTTTGGATGAGCATAGTAAACTAGATGAGGGTGGCCAGTTAACTGGCCACCTTTATCGTTCAACCCTAACCATCTGATTTGTTTATGCATGTTTTCAATTACATAGATGCAATAGAGGATAGGGTTAGACAATTACCTGTAAGTCAAATGTTCGTGCTATGGTGCATTTTGGTTTCTTTGCTACTACATGCTCGTATTTCAGTTGTTGCATGCATGTATCTCCTCTTCTATATGATTTCAACTCTCTGATGTGTGGTTTGTTTGCTTGTGTAAGTACCCTCTGGCTAGATCTACTTCCAACATCCTTTTCAATCCTATGGATGCATCTATTCTGCTGTTGCGGCTTGATTTTAAGGGGATTAGCTGCTACAGGAAATCCTACAGGAGCTCCTGTAGCTGCTTCTCCCTTTAAAATTTTTAGTTGATTCTTGTGCTGGGTGTTGTGAGGATGCTACCAAAGATGCTGATAGTGATGGAGAGGTATTTCATAAGATGTAGGTGAGCTTTGGAGGTGATGTTACTTTTATTTCTTGGTTTTTTCTAAAAAATTGTTTCTATGTTTTTTTCTGCAAGAAAGGAAGAAATCCATAATAATGAGGTGGTGTAGGTGTGGGATGGTTGGTTAAGAGGGTGGATAGCTGTAGGAGGGCCTACATGCTATTCATGACACTTCCCAACTCCTCAAACTATTTTTAAAATCCATTTTGAGCTCTTTGTGATTTCTACAGGAGCCTCCTGTAGATCATATAGGGCCTCCTATAGGATACATAGTGTTTGGAAAAAACACATAGTGAGGTGGAAGAAAGGTCAGAAATGATTGAGAAGAGTATGGAGGAGGTGAAATAAGCTTTGTGGCATCCTCTCTTGCTTCCTGTGGTCCACTTGTAACCTACGATGCATGTTAAAAGTCAATTTCCTCTTCCTTTTTTCTCAAAGTTTTTTTTTTTTGAAAGACAACGAGGGCGCCTCCAAGAGTTTTTCACCCTCATTGCCTGCCTTGCGTGCCTCCAAGGGAGGTTTTCACCCAGGGATCTTATTCTCTCTTTTTTTTGTTTTTTTCATCACTGGGCCGCCTCAAAAGAGGTTTTCAACCCAATGACGGGACTCAAGCACCTAATGGAGGTTTTCTCTTGAGCCCTTATTATTTTAGTAAGTGGGTGGAGTGGATGCTGAGACCTACTCCACTAACAACAATGTCTTATTTAGATCTTCAATGAACTCTTGCTTCAAGAGGGGCTTCTTGTAAATTTTCAAACTATATCCATTGACAAGCATGGGGATGGCTTCCTCATCAATGGTTCTGATCATGACTAACCATTGTCATTGCATTTTTCCATAGTGCAAGGTCCCAGCCATCTTGTCCTCAGCTTGCCTTTGAAATCTTTATACCTTGAGTCATAGAGCAGTGCCCAATCTCCCTCTTGGAATTGCTTCTCCCTCATGTTTTGATCATGCCATATTTTCCTTTGAAGCTAGACTACCTCTGTGTGGAGAAGGGCCTGTAATCTTTGTTCATCCAATCCATTAAGCTGGAGTAGCCTTTCCCTATGTGCATGGCTGAGGTCTAGGTCCAGTTGAGCTGCCATCCTTAGTGTATTGTATTCAAATTATATTGATAGCGAAGCCTTCTTCCCATAGACCAATTCATATGGTGTGAACCCTGTGGTGGTCTTCCATGTTGTGTTGTAGGCCTAGGTGGCCTCAACTAGTCTATCCGCCCAATCTTTTCTACTATTGCTCACTACCTTGGTCAGAATTCCTTCCAAAGCTCTGTTAGTGACTTCCACCTGCCCATTGGCTTGTGGATGGTAAGAGGTGGAATTCTTGTGCTTGATTTTATGATTTGTGAGCAGGTATTCAATCAAATTGGAAGTGAATTGACTGCCTTGATCTGTAACCAGTTCTCTTAGATACCCGAAATTGTAGAAGATGTTCTCTCTTAAAAACTTAGCTACTTTTCCTCTATTGCTGCTTTGATTGCTTTTGTGTTTTCCCATTTTGTCAGGTAATTAGTGCACACAATGATGTATTGCCTTTGTTTTGAAGGAGGGTTAATAGGACCCACAAATTCCATGCCCCACTTCTCAAATGGCTTAAAAGTCACTTGTGGTTGCATGGGAATCTCATCTTTTGGAGTAGGTTTCCCCATCCTTTGGCACCGATCACATTGGCTGGTGCATCTCTTCACATCTTGATGAAGAATGGGCCAATAGTAACCTGCCTGCAAGATTTTGAAGGCAGTCCTTTTTACTGCAAAATGGCCTCCACAAGGCCCATCATGACAGGTTAGGAGAATGTTAAAAACTTCCTCCTCCTTGACACATCTTCTCAAGATCTGATATGGGCCAAGTTTGAAGACATTACCCCCAAACCAAGTGAAGGGGGCACTTTTCCTCACGATATTGCTCTTCTCTTTTGAGGACAGGTGTGGTAGGAATTGTGCTGAAACCAAGTAATTTGCTATATTAGCAAACCGTGGAGAGAGTACTGAGATAGAAAATAGGTGATCATCTGGCATTTGATCATCCACCATGCCTTCCTCACCTACAGGAAAATCTACTCTAGACAAAAAGTCAGCAACAATATTTTCTTTACCAGGCTTATCAACAATGGTTAAATAAAACAACTGTAGTAAAATCAACCATCTAATAATGCGAGCATTTACATCTGGTTTATTCATTAAATACCTAATTGCAACATGATCAGTGTGTACAAAGGTTTGATAGCCTGTGATGCAATGTTTGAACTTATTTAAGGAATGCATTATAGCTAGGAGTTCCTTCTCGATGACCATGTAGTTTAACTCTGCCTTGGAAACAATTTTACTTATAAAGTAGATGGCATAAGGTAACTTTTCATCAATCTGCCCCAAGGCTGCTCCTATTGCTTTGTTCGAGGCATCTGTGTGAATGTGGGAAGGTAGGGCCTAGTTTAGGCCTCTCAAAATTGGGGCAGTCACAATTTTACTTTTCAAGGTATCTAGGGCTTCTTGACAGTTTGCAATCCATATGAACTCGACATCTTTTCCCAAAAGACCAAACAACAGAGAGGCTAACTTACTGAAATATTTAATGAATCTTTTGTAATATCCTGCCAAGCCTAAGAAACTTCAGACATCTCTCACGTTTTGAGGAGGTGGGACCCTTTGGATGATGGTGATTTTGTTGGGGTCCACCTACAATCCTTGTTTGAGATATTGCATGACCTAGCATGATCCCTTCAGTCTTCAAAAATTCACATTTTTCCAGACTGAGGAATAGGTACATTTCAATAAACTTGTTCAAAACTTTCTCAAGGTTAGATAAATCTTCATGAAAGTTAGAACCATAAGGAGTAAAGTCATCCGCATGTATTTCCATCGCTTCATGAACCAGTTCAGAAAATATACTCATTACTTCTCTCTGGAAAGTGGCTGGAGCGTTGCACAAACCAAAAGGAAGGACTTGGTATGCAAAGGTACCCCAAGGACAAGTGAAAGTGGTATTATCTTGGTCTTCTAGGCTGATTTGATTCTGATTGTACCCGCTAAACCCATCTAGGAAGGAGAAATTTTTTTTCCTACCAAACCATATAACACTTGATCTATGAAAGGCAAAGGAAAATGGCCCCTTTTAATGACCTTGTTTAGTTTTCGATAATCAGTAGAGATTCTCCACTTAACATTTTTTTTTGGCACTAGCACCAAGAGAGACCCATTCACTGTCAGAGATTGGGTAGATGAATCCTACATCAAGTAGTTTTTGCAATTCTTCCTTAACAATGTCTTTAAGGGCTAGGTTCATCCTCCTCTGAGGCTGTTTGACGGGTTTGCAATCCTCCTTAATGTATATATGATGAGTACATACTAAAGAGTGCACTCCCTTCATCTCCTTATAACTCCAGGCGAAGGCATATAAATGTTTTCTTAATAAGCTGCATAGTTCCTTCTCCTAGGAGGTGGATAGGGATTAGTTGATTTTCAAGGTTCTTTTTGGGCTGAACTCTATATTATTAACACAGAGAGAGGCCGGGTCATCCACACAGAGATTAGTTAGGGGATTTTCTTGGGTTTCTTTCACTAGATCTTCTAATGGCAACATACTTGGGGGTGGATTTTGAATTAAATTTCCAACGATATCATCCTCATTTTGCAGTCCCCCCTCATGACAGTTTCTACTGGACACAGTGGTGCAGAATAGGCTTCATCTTCATCCTCCTCCTCCAACCAGAGAGGTATATCATGTTCTAGCAGGGGTTGGGAAGGATGGTATAGGATTAGCTGCTTAGACATATGCTTATTCTTGATAGTCATGTTCCCAGCCCAACAACTGATGTAAGCATCGACAATGGCCAACCAAGGTCTTCATAGGATGAGAGGATACCCAGTGAGCTTTGCTTTCAGCTGGAGAACCAAGAAATCAGCAAGGTAATACCAAGAATCAATGGAGGCCATCACATCCTCCACAATCCCTTCAGGGGTAACGGTGGAGCTGTCTGCTAGCTGCAATACTGTCGTGGTCTTTCTCAAGGAGCCATAGAGTTTGAGCTTGAGCATGGTGTCCTTTTCATCACATTAATGGCATCTCCTAGATTAATCAAGGTATGTTAGATCATGGTGCCATTGATGTGGACATCAACTACTAGGCTTCCAGGGTCTAAATATTTCGAATAGATTACCTACCCCAACATTAGGTCGGACAGTTGTCCTATGACATTGATGGTTAGGGCATCTCTTCTATGCCTGCCTAGATGCTTGAAGCACTTCTCTTTGATCGTCTTATTATATATAGGCACATCCTTTATGGCTTGGAGAAGTGGTATCTTTACACATAACTGTTTCAATTCTCCCAGAAGTTCAGTTTCTTCTAGGTGGGTTGTGTTGTCTTGGATAGTCTCTCAAGAAAGGGTGGATTTGCTTTTGGTTCACTTTCCTCTTTATCTTCCTCAACCTCCTAAGGGTGAGGCTATCTATCTGGGAGAACCTTCCCTAATTATAGGTTAATATCCTGAATCTCCATAGCATAGATTGGGCATGATGGTTCCCCACCATGTACTTGTTGAGCCTGTTTGTTGTTTGGATTCGGGTTCGGTTAAGTAGGCATTTGGGGTTGCCTTGGTGGAGCAGGAGGTAATGGTTGAGGTTGATCAAATGGTGAAGGAAAAAGAGTGGGAGGAGAGTTGTACTAGGGCCTCCACCCTTGATGAGATGCACTCCACTGAGGTTGTGGCTGAGCATAGGAGTGGAATGAATGAGTGGCTGGTTGGGCATGATATTGAGATGGATAGGACGAAGGAGGAGGTGTGGACCAGGAAGGATGAGTAGGGGGGCCCCAAGAAGGTATGGAAGTGGCTTGATTGGGGTTACAGTATGCCTAATATGCCCCTTGCATTGCCTGTTGGTATGGTCAAGGTCCATGGGTTCTCCTTTGGTTCATGAAATAGAGTGGATCAATGGCTCCTTCGGCCCCTTGGTATAAAGTTTTAAGTCCAAGCAAGGAAAGGCACTTATTTGTAGAATGATCTTCTTCACAAACTGAACAAACCTCTATGGAGTTTAATGGACATTCCTTCCTAGGATGCCTTCTGGTGCACCTAGGACAAAAAATGGCCAAAGCCCTCTCTACTTCCTCTTGTTTCCTTTTGAGGTGCAAGGTATCCATTTGCATGGCAAGAGTTTGCAACATCTCACTCTTGAAGTCTTCCAGCATATGTCCAAACTCACCTTTTACGGATGAAATGGGTGAGGAGTTACTAGCTATGGGTTGACTCCCCCTACCTCTCTTTTTGGCTACCCTAGAATGGTTTCTAAAAATAGTCTTTATGTCTTCATAAGGTAGCTAGTAGATGTCTCCCCCAGCCAGTAGATGGAGGGTGTCTAGAAGGCCTTCCAAAATTCCCTTGAGCAGGACCAACTTCAGCAATTTAGGGTCAAGTGTGCACCTGGCCCTTTTATAACTGAGATGGAACCTCTCTTCATAATCTTCCAATGATTCATCACTTCCCATGGTCAATCAGAAGATTTCTTCCTTGGTGTCTTTTTGCCCACAATAGTCTCGATATTTTTTATTGAAGGCTTGTTGCATCTAAGCCCAAGTTGTGATGCTATTGCCAGGTAACTCCATGAACTAGCACATTACTGCATCTTTGATTGTAGAAGGGAATAGTTTCAATTTTTGTTCATCTTCTGCATAGTCATAGGTTCGATAGATAACAACAAACTCAAACAAGAAAGTGTTAAGATCTTTTGTAGTTAATCCATGGAAGTGAGGTAGGGCTGAAGGGCTTATGTTTTTCATTTTAGTGTCCCCATTGGTTTCTCAGATGGGAAAGGTACCCTCTACTCTTTCTCCATTCCCCCTAACATTTATGTTCTCAACCATTGTCTCAGGAGGGATGTTTTTTTCTTCTTGTTCCCCTATAGATTATTCAGATATCTCTAGTTGTTCACCTAAAGGTTCTTCTAGATCATTGCCACTGAAGAAGAGAGAAGGGTGGCTATGTGATGTGGTGGGGGTGTTGCGTAAGAATTTTCCTGAATTATCTCTGTTCCTACAAGGCATGAAAGGAAATATTTTCTTGGTTGGTTTTCTCTTTTTTTCTACTTGTACCTACAAAACTGAAATTGGTTGAAAAAACAACATGCAACTAACTGAAATGAACTTGCTGAAATGAAATTGCAGAACTGAAAAGGAAAGCAAATGAAATAATGAACTGAAAGAAAGAAAATGACTAATCTACTTTTGTTGAAATGGAAATTGCAGAATTGAAATGAAAGCAAGGAAAGAGATAATCTACTTTTTCTAGAATGGAAATTGTAGAATTGAAATGAAAGCAAGGAAATGACTAATCTACTTTTACTGGAATGGAAATTGCAGAATTGAAATGAAAGTAAGGAAATGCAAAAATTCAAAGAAACAACTTCTCTACTTTTGCTGAAATAAACTACTTAGTAGAATGTTGCAGTAGAAAATACAGGAAAAGCAGTAATCACACAATACTCTAACGCTTCCCCGACAATGACACCAAAAAGTGGTGAGCACTAGTATTGCAGCAATAATGCTACAACTCCTAGGCTTCCTACTTAACTTTTTTATCAACCCGGTAGTTCGTAACATACTTGGAAGTGATAGTGTTGTATGCACAAGTACTAGTTCTTACTACAGGCTATCACTTGGTGAGATGGTGCAAGATCATTAGGAACTCAAGCCAAATTCTATGAATTCTAAAAGAAGGTTTATATGTGATGAAAGAAAGGAAAGCTTAACCCACAGAGGCTATTGTTACACAAAAATATCGTCACCTTGATTATTTGCAATTGATATGGGCCTATCACCACCTATGCCAGCTTCCTAAGCAAGTCTCAAACCTCAGCTCTTCAGAACAAGCTTTAGAAATGAGAGAAAGACATCAAAAAAGCAATGTAACTCTGGTTCCGCACTTTCTCTCACTTTTGCCTACGGGGCCACACCTTTTGTTCAGGATGTCTGCGTACTTATATGCTCTGTATGTAAAGGGGAGGGTGCATACCCCTGTGAAAGTCAAAAGGCGCAATTTTTATCTTAAAAAACTCATCTTGGGTTAATTCTAGAGTTTTCTAGAAGGATTTGTTACGTGGATTGTTCGCTCCAAGTGGTTCATGCACCCCATAATAGGAGGAAATAATCCCTTGTTGGGAGGAGCTATCCCTTTGAAGGAGGATTCTATCCCTTTGAAGGAGGAGCTGGTAACTGATCTCCATTGCACTATAAATTGAGGCATTGGGTCAGTGGCCAGGGAGGTTAGAAGCTGAACTTTTGAGGGTAAATGCTAGTGAAATCAAGACTTCCTATTTGAGCTTAAGAGGAGAGATTACATACCTTTTGGCTTCATTCGGGAGTGAGTGAAGCTTGTCAAAGTAGAGGAGACTTCTTGTTGGACCCTGGGAGGAGCTTGTATAGCGTCAAGGCAGTGGTTGTAAGGTTCTTCTCCTTTTGAATTAATACAATCAAGCTCATTTTTCTCAACAAGTATCTCATGTTATTTGATTCATGGACTCCTTGACTTTCATGTTAAATATGTTTTATAATACTGGTTATTCAAGTGCTATTTAATCGTTTGCCTTGTTTGTACTTGCAGGTTTGCGACAAAGGAACTTACTTGGATCAAAGGAGCGAAGGCATCTCCAAACTTGCGTTGGACATGAGGTAGGCCTTAAACACATTTGTTTGCCATTATTCATAAAGCGCATTTAGAGAAAGATAGTGTTTGGTTGGTTTGTTTGTCATTAGGTCTTCATTAGATTCTAGGAAGGTCTATCTTGTCCGCAAGATCGACTCATTCCGCGTGACAAAGGGGGGAGTTCTCTCATTTCCCCAATACCCCCTCCAATTAGTATGGTCACATCCTTAGATTGGGGTCAATTGACAAGATATCATCTTCCTCCTTACATTCCCTTTCAAATCATAGTACACGCTTATAAGGTGGTCGTACCTAGCACAATCATAGATGAAGGCACATCTGTAAGCTTTAGGTTCTCTCCAGCTTCTACATATTACCTATAATCTGTTTTCTTTTAATAGAGGAACCGGTCAACCATTAGGGATCCTTCCTCTTTTTCCTATTACTTTGGGAGAAAAATATGGGAGCTCTTGTCTCTTCACTCTTTCATGTGATGTGTTTCCTGCATGGAATAAGCATCATGACCATTGACCATCTCTCATTCATTGGTCCTAATTTGTCTTCCAATCAACCAACATCCATAAATGGTCCTTGTATGCAAGGATTATCTCCCTCACCACATATTAATTATTTGGAAACCTATTCCATGCCCACAACTACTGATGATATGGTAGGTGATATAGTGCATCATTTACTAGGGGCATTGGAGTCTTATCTTTCCATTGGAGCCCTTGATATGTATCCCTTTCAGAGCATTGTTCTCCCATGTTATGAGAACATCTTGGAAGACATGCCCCTGTGGATGTCATCATCAAGATCCTCGGAGCAGATTTATTTTTCTTGTCCCAAGCTCCTTAAAAAGTGAAACAAGGTGTCAAAGAAAAGTTCCTTTTCTTGTTTCAATCTCAGTAAAAAATGAAACAAGGACATGAGCATAGTTCCTTTTCTTGAGTCAATCTCATTAAAAAATGAAACAATCTCTTATGACGATAGTTATTTTACTATATCAACACCATTAAAAAATGAAATAGGTTCCTATGAGCATAGTTCTTTTCCTATGTCAAGCTGCTTAAGAAATGAAACAAATGCCCTTTCAATTTGAGTCTTTGATTAGATCTCAGAAATTCCTAGTCAATTATTTCACTTTATCTCATAAATGAACCTTCATTCCATCCACCTGTTAGTACCCAATAGTCTACTTAGGTGCATGAGATGAAGCTTGGGGGGCATGTACCTCGAATTGAGTCATTATGTTGGGGGCATGAAACTTATTTCAAGCATACCTTTTCCTCTGTTTGAAGCTTGTGTAAAAATGAAACAAATCTCAAACATAGTTTCCCATGTTTCAAGCTTATGTACAAATTAAACCACTCCCATTTTATCCCTTGTGATTGCCACTTTTATCAGCCTGCTTTTTCCAGATGAGCCTTGGTTTTTACATTCTATCGTCGCCATATTATTAGCCGATCATACACTTTCACTTGGTTATTTTACCCTTGCCTGAGGAACCACTACAATGAGTGGTTTTATTAGCTAGACTCTTGACCTTTGCATGTTTTGAGCAGTTCCATCATGATTGGAACTAGTTGCTACCCTTCATACCACTTGTTCCTCCAGGAGCATTCCTCTTTCAGCCCTTTTCAAACTCAAAAAAAGAAAATATTGTCAAGTCCTTGTCTTTTCGAACTCACAAAAGTTAATGAAAATATGTCTACTCACTACATTAAGTTTAACCATTTTCCAGACTAAGATAGACTAATTACGAAAAAGAAATACCTTAGTTGAACATGGCTAAGAGGTTCTCTTGGGTATTATTTTATACCTTTTTGTACCTAAGGGGCATTTGTAGTTTTCTTTTCCACCCCTTTCTCAAACTCTCTAAACATGAAAAATATGTCAAGTTTTACCTTCAACGGAATTGTAAAAACATCAAACATCGATGGACTTATCAAATATGGTGAAGCCAAACCCCTCCTTCTTATGTTCGATTAAATATACTTCGAGGGATTCATCCAAAGTATGAACTTACATATCAAGCATATGTTATCCTCCTTAATCTTGTTAGAAAATAAAGAGGTACTAACCAGTATGGTTGTGGAGATTGGGAAAAAATGGATTCCATTTTCCTAATGGTAGGAAGTGACTCTTTAACATGACACTCCTCCACTTCATCTCCATCGTCATTGGGTTGAGTAATTTTCTTGTATTTTTATTATCATACCATTTTCAAAGCTTCCATTTTGGTTTTGGTTCAATGTTTCCAACTCCATTTAGTGTCACCTGTGTGTTCCAGAGAAGTCATTCAGTTGATCTTTCCTACAATACTTTTAATCTTTCATTTCATGTCTACCTTTCCTGATCCAGTTCCATTTCAACGTCATTCTGATCATTATGTCACAATCATGATACTCCTTTTATGTCGTTGATGGGGGATACATCAAGGCCCTCCTATGACAAGTTGCTTCTTGTCGACATCATCACATCATCCAGGAAGTTGACTTAGAAACACACCTTTGGTAACTTGGTTCTTGCAAACATCAATGGAAAGTCTCCTTGCTCTCACTGAAAAGT
>APFE030834917.1:28069-118252 GCA_000404065.3 Pinus taeda
TTGTTCCCATGTAGTCCCCATATTATTATTATTGTGCCCCATAGAAGCCCACTATTGTTATTATTGTGCCCTTACATCGTTATTTTTATGTCGACTTTGATTATATTATGACCCCTTAGACTCCTATATATAGAAAGTGGGTCTTGTCATTTGTATCATCCAAGAATTGTTCATTTTTGTAATGTAAAGGATATTTCCCCCTCGAAGAGGCTGAATTCTAAGGCATTTATCTCTCTTTTCTATCTTTTTGTGAGTTGGTTTCATAACATTTGGTATCAAGGCTTTCGATTCTAGGGTTTTGATGCTCCAAATACACTATTGTGGCATTTTTGCTATAACGTTTCTTCTACAAAGTTTCAGAAGCTAAAAAAAAAAGAGATTGGAGATGACATTTCGTTGAACCTCGAGTCCAAAGTTTACATCTTTTTTTGCTATATTTTCAGAGATATGATCTGACGAAGTTAGGGTTTTTGCAAGCTCCAGAATTCCATCTCAAACAGGTCATCGTGGCATTTTTTCTATAATGTTTTTCTATAAAGATTCAAACTCTGAAATTAAACTATTTTTAGCTTAAAATGTGGTGAAGCTCGGGCCCCAATTGAAGATCATTTTTTTTATATTTTCAGAGATATAGTCCAAGAAATTTAGGGTTTCTGCAGGTTCCCCAATTACATCCCAAATAGGTGACCTTGGGAAAATCATCATAACTTTCTCTTTCAGCATCAAATTGAAATTTCGAAGAAGTTACAGAAAGAGGATGGACAAGAACTTTTTTTTAGTGGTTTAGGTCCTAAGGTTGAAACAATGACACATGGAACGTCATACAAGTTCGCTCTACTGAACAAATCTATAATCAGGTCATCTTGGGAGTTTTCGTCATAACTCTTCCTTACATAATCCAATCTTGATCAAGTTTGCAGAGCTAGGAAGAGCACTCAGAGGCCTACTGTAGGACGCAATTTCAGAACTTGGAGATCTAAAATTACAAAGTTACAATCGTTTCAAGATTGAGCTCCTAAAATCAAGAAAGGGTGATACAAGGATGTTTGATGGCAAGGATCCGTTAAATTGGATACTATAGATGGAGCAATATTTTGATCTACATGAGGTGCAATAGTTGTAAAAGGTGCCTATTGCATATTTATATTTAGAACTGAATCAATTTTTATAGTATGAAGGGCTTTGTTCTTGTAAACAACTTTTCATGTGGTCAATTTTCATGGAGGAAATGATAGCACATTATGAGGATACAAAGAGAAACACCTTCTTTCGCCAATTGATAAATCTAAAACAAAAGGGTTAAATGGTAGAGCACATTGAGGACTTTCAAAAATTGAATATAATGGTAAACGATATTCTAGAGAAGTAAAGGATTGATGTCTTCATAGGGACTTTAAAGGATAGCATTCAACATGAGGTTTGTCTTTGGGAACCTGATTCATTGGAGAAGGCATTCAAGTTGGCAAGAAAACATGAAAGTGAATTTATGGAAACAAGGAATCCCACCACTCACAACTATAATTATGGAATATTTTTTTCTCCTAGCCTTCCACAACCTACAAGGTTTACACCTTAACAACTAGAAGAAAAAAGAGAAAAATGGCTTTGTTACAATTGTGATAGCAAATACACTAAACGTCATAAGTGTGCTAAGAGGAAATTGTTTTAAATAGATAATTAAGAGGAGGAAGAAAGTGATCAAGAAACATCAAAAGAAGAGGATATACACCAGGAACCAACCCAAAGAAATAAGAAATGAATCTAACCATATCTTGCAAATCATTGGCAAGAATGACCACTCCTCAACCTCTCAAGATAGAAGGACATATCAAGAAGAAAAAGGTTCAAGAAGTGAAAGATCACATCGAGAAAGAAAAATTGAATCCAACCATATATTGTAATTCATTGGACAGAACTACCACTCCTTAAACTATCAAGATAGAAGGAAATATCAAGAAGAAAAATGTTCAAGAAGTGAAAGATCAGATTGAGTGTCAAGAAATGAATTCGACCATATCTTGTAATTCATTGGAAGAAATTACCACTTCTAAAACTCTCAAGATAGAAGGACATATCAAGAAAAAAAAGATTCAAGAAATGAAAGATCACATCAAGCATCAACAACAAGTTCTCTTACTTTTAAAGGATAACTCCACTTTGGTGCAGAATCGAATGAAACAATAGGCAGATCGACATCAAAGTGAAAGAAGTTTTGATGTAGGCGATTGGGTATTTTTATGGCTACATCTCAAGAAATCTCTTTATGAGAAGGAAATGTTGGCAATACTACATGCACTTAAGAAATGTCAGCCTTACCTAATGGGAAGAAACTTCAAGGTAAAAATGGACTATGATAGTCTTAAATACTTTTTAGAACAAAGAGTATCTTTAGAAGGACAAAAAAAATGGGTCACAAATATGTTGGGTTATGAGTTTGAAATCATCTACAAAAAGGGAAGCAAAATGTTGTTGCATATGCACTCTCAAGAAAGGATGAGGATGTGGAAGCATTGTTTTGCGCTATTTCTATTATACAACTAGATTGGATAAACAAAGCAAGGTATGAATGGAAGAATGACAAAGAAGTGTTGCCACTCATTCAAAAGATGCAGAAGATCCTAGTTCAAGCTATATTGCCAGAACTTGATGAGGAAGAAAATCATAGTGGAACATGGAGCAGTCACAGAAACAAGAACCCGACAATTACAAAATCAATCAATTTTAGAGTATCCTGTCAAGTGAAAGAACTTACTCACTGAATATTCCACATGGGAGGACAAGAATTTTATACAGAAGCATCAAGAACTACTCAAGTGTTGAGAACAAAACTTTTTGAAGGAGAGAGGTATGTTAGGTCCCTATACTATGAGTGTAACCCCTTATTGTTATTAGTACAATGCACTTATTATATTGTTGTGCCGATGTAGTCCCCATATTGTTATTATTGTGCCCCATAGAAGCCCACTATTGTTATTATTGTGCCCTTACATTATTATTTCTATGTCAGCTCTGATTATATTATGACCCCTTGGACTCCTATATATAGAAAGGAGGTCTTGTCATTTGTATCATCCAAGAATTTTTAATTTGTGTAATGTAAAGGAGGTTTCACCCTCGAAGAGGTTGAATTCTAAGGCATTTATCACTCTTTTCTATCTTTTTGTGAGCTGGTTTCATAACAAAAGGACAAGTCAACAACTTGGAGGAGTTCTTCTATAAGATGTATTGATACTTATGGTTGTAATCTCCTTCCATTTATATTAATGTAAATAATTCATTGCTTTCCTATATGTGATGTTATCATTTCACTTATTACAATACCATTTTGATTTATTGCATGAAGTACTCTGATGGTACTACACAGATCTCATAGCTTCTTATCTTATGTTATTTGACTATGCAAGTTCTAATTTTGGAAATCAGAGGTGGAATTGGAGCTTCCAAGCTAAAGAAAGAGCAAATTGTGTGAAGGATTCTAGGTAGGCCTCACTCTGTCATCTATTTACTTTAAGGAAAAACATTATGTTCCTTGTCTCTCTATTTTCCTAGGTTAACCACCGACCTAGGGTAGATACTTTTGTCAGCAATCATAAATATCATATAACACACCAATATATCATATGTACCATAAATCAAACTTACTTTCATATGCTTGCATGAGCCATTTTTGAAGTTGATGAGCTCATCATGTATAAGGGCTTACCTTTCCATCCAATATTGCACCTAAAACAATATGATATATGTACCTTATAACATTGAAATACCTTTCCACCTTCTTATTTGACATTGGCAGT
Organism: Pinus taeda; assembly: GCA_000404065.3. Classification (NCBI taxonomy): domain Eukaryota; kingdom Viridiplantae; phylum Streptophyta; class Pinopsida; order Pinales; family Pinaceae; genus Pinus; species Pinus taeda. The sequence goes on from APFE030834917.1 coordinate 31,864, forward strand.
TGGAGTACTTTGTTAAAATTTCATCAGACACCTCTTTCCATTTCTAGTTCTAGCTCTTCTCTTCCTACACTAGTCATCTTTTACTGCATCTCAGGTGATCCTAAAGAAGGATCCACGTATAACATCTCATGAGGAGGTTAGAAATATCCAAATACTCTAATATAGATGTAGGAAGTATAATCAATGATCTGGTCAATAAATCTAAAAAAAGAAATTAAAGACATGAAAGACATGAAGAAGTAAGATAAATTGAAAAAGTACTTATCTTGAATGAGAGGTGATCATCTCCCTCTTGAACCAACCTTCAAGAGTCATGATTGTCCATTGTCCATATAACATCGTTGCCTTCATTATATTTCAACAAACTTCATGAGCAATTAGGCCTAAATAAGAGTATCACATCTATGATTATATCAGTCATGTCAAAAGTGTTAGAAAATCTTCTTTTTGATTATGCTAGGGTTTCTAGATTGCATATCTCAAACTTTTGTCATAATCTAGGGTTTCTTCCAAACCCTAACCTCATAATATCCATCAAAACTTAATAGTCAAATTATTCATCATAGTGGTGATCTTTAATGACTTTTCCCTATCCCAACTCTGACCCTGCATTAAATTTTCTTACGGCTATATTGTTCTTTGCTTTCGATAATTGCATTTCTTTATTTTCATTCACCCCACAACATCATATCATTATTCAGTTTTACAAAATTATTCAACAACATATGCATTTATATAAAAAGAACAACATCATCATCAATGCAGTAGAACATAAAGGAACAATAGAAGAAAATAATTCACACATAGAGACAACAGGATTGATCAGAGACCAGGGAAAAACCCACTGTGGGGAAAACCCGTTCAAATTTTTCTTCTTGTTAGATTTTTGTTGAATTCTTCAGTAAAAGAGAGTAAAATGATCCATATCTTCAACCATAATCCTATCGAACAAAATAAATGAAAAAACATCTATGAGATAAACCCAAAAATGCTAATAACGAAAACCCTTCTTTACAAGCCTCTGATCAATGATCGCTATTTGTGGTCAACTTCTGACCTATGCGATCAACTGACAAAATCTGTGGTAAACTATAAAACTCAAACCTTGTCTCCCAAACACACATAGAGAGCGATGTGCATGTGACTTAAACCCTGTAATTGCATGCATGATCCTGCATGCTTACAACTACGAATTAAATTTTCCTGAAGCATGTCTACAACTAGAAACCAAAACCCTAAACACACATTTAAGATTCTGACTCTGCAATCTTATACATATGCAAGCGAACATTTGTCAACCATCTCAGAATTGTGTGATTGACACCAAAGAAAGAAGAATGATCATGATAATGATTTCCAAATGAGGGTCACTTGACTTGTATTTATAGCCATCCATGGGTATCCAATTTCTCTTTTAGGCTAACTTGTCCTTTTGAGCACATGTGGACTTAATTAAAAAATACACTTCCCTTTTCCGAGTTGAATGCTTCAATAGTCAAAATTAGTCCTCTCGAAAAGAGAAATATATTCCCATGATTGGAATTTATCACTTAGCTGCCAAATTAACAAAAGTCAGGGTAGGGAATGAGATACCTATAGAGTCATGAATCAGGGGAGTCAAACTATAGAGAACGAACACCAGCTCAAAGACTGGGCCTCATTCAGAATTGTATAAAAAGAGTACAAAGAAAATTGACTAGATTAAAGGGCATCCTATGATATACAAACCATCCATACCATAACAAAGCCCATTGGGAAATATTCCCTTTCCACCCTTGACTAGGAGAAATGCGTCACGATGCCCCTCCACAAGAAACACATTATCACCATAAATTGAAAACCTGCAACCTTCAATTCCTTAGACTGAAAACCACCAACACCGACAACGCGATAGTTAAAAACTTCTACCTCCATTGTGATCCAATGTAAGGATGGCAAGACACATATATGCAGTACCATAAGGTTGGGGGCATGAGGGGAGGCGAATGTCACACCCTCACTGCATTGCACAATAATAATCTGCCATTAGAGATACCTTGAGGTCTGAAATTGGCCTCCTGAGGAATATTATAAAATAATGGTGGAAATAATAAAATAATATTAGATTACATCATCAATTTTTAGAGGGAAAAAAGAAAAAACTATTTTTTCAACTCATCTTCCTACAGTTATACTGAAATTTTGAGTGGGAGCACTTGTTGGATGCATATTTTAATTCCTCATCCAAGAAGTACCCATGTTATATACTTTCGACAGATCCCGCTACACGAAAAAAGAGAAATAAATGAGAAAATGTGATTGCAATAATCGTTTTCATGTATTTCTCATTTTTTGTGTAGCAGGGTCCATCAAAATTATGCAACATGGTTAATCCTTTGTTGAGGAATTAAATTATGCATCCAACTAGTGCTCCAACTCGAAATTTGAGCTAAACAGTAGGGAGATAAGTTGAAAAATTAGTCTTTTCTTTTTTTTCTTTTTTTAATATTTTTGTTTTTTTTCTCTGAAAAAGGTGAATCACACCCCATGGTTGGCACAATCATCTTGAATCCTATTAGTTCTTAGAAATTTTATTTTGTTTGTACATCTTTTTAGGCCCATTTTAAACCTAAAAATTTCTCTAATGCACCCCAACTGTATGAGCATGCACGTATTTAAGAGCCCAAGACATAGGTTGGAAAAGGCATGCAAGCTAAAGTTTGTGCGCCGTGACATTTCTTGTAATGGACAAGTGGGTGTCGAAACCATGTTTTGTAATTAATGGCCTCGAAGTATACATCCCCATCAAGGACAAAATATACAAAAAGGAAAATAAATTGTTATAAAACATTTTATTACAATATATTACATGTTATAACAACAAAAATCCATAATATAGTTCACACAACTTATCCATTAATCCATTTCTATTATAGCATATAAGCCATTTAAAAATACTGCATACCCATTCATCTCATCAGTAGCTTGTTAAAATATTCAAAACATAAGTTTGTAATGCCACATCTACTATTCATCCAAGTCTTTAAAACAATATCTAGGATAGAGTATGGATAATACCTTGACTCCATCCTTCAAGCCCATTTAATTTATGTTATATACTCAGATAAGTTGATTGCTTCTATATGTGAAGCTTTAGTATTATCAATGCTTACGCTTTGAGCATTCAAGTGAAGATTACACCATATTTTTTCATTTCTTTTAACAAGATTAATAGTCATATACAAAAGGAATAATAAGCTTCGATAAATTCCCTTTGTGAAGTTCCAAACTAATAGTTTTCATCAAAGTTCCAAATCAATAGTGTTCATTAATCTAGGAAAATAAATTTTAATACATTCAATGAGATAAGTGATCGTTTACTAAGCAAGAATTTATATTTTTAACATGCTTTTATAACTCTAGAATTTATATTTAGTAATTATATATGTCCTCACTATGTATGTATTTCTTAGAAGTTTGATTGACTTGCATGTTTTCACGAGACATCTTAAGACGGATGTATTATCATATAAATATCTCCTTTTTTTAATATACTTATTCTCATCATTTTTGAGTTTTCACGGTCATTTAGTTATGTTTTTTCAATCACATTTTATCATATTGAAAATTAAAATTAGAGTAATTTAATTAATTTTCTAATATTTATGATCATTTTATCCTTTTCACAATTAGATATCACACAAAGTATATAATAACTTGTTATGTTTAATTTATATATTAATTCTTTCTATATTTAACAACAATAATAATGATTTAAACTAAAGTTATAATTTAGTTATTTTTATGTTTTTTTTATTTTGTAACTTCATATGTATTATGAAGTAAGTGGTTTGATGGTTATTATGGATTGGTACCGATCAAATGTAACACCCTCCTCCCACATCTACCAAGCAACCAGTCAGCGAGGGTAAACATGCAACGAGAAGCAACTATGATATGATTCAACCACCTAAGTCATGTTAAGGAAGTGAAACCAACATAAACACACCGCACATACATTAATTATCAGCTACAGGACCCTTAGGAACCAATCCAATACTTTAGACAACTTACCTTAGGGTCCCATTGATATTTTGGGCAATTTGAGGCTTAATTTCTCCCATGCTATAGGCATGAGTGCAACCAACAACCCAAACTCGCTCTCATAGACTTGCCTGCTATGGACCAGAGACCAAAATTGTCAGTGCTATTCTAGCGACTCCAGGATTTGATCCACTTTACCAATCCTAGAGCCTAGGGAACTACCCAGAATTAAACCATCTCTTTAGCTTACTAAAATAACATAGAAATAACAATATTAAAGAAAATACTTGTTCAATACCTTGACTAGACCCCTACTAGCCATGACAGACATTTCATCAAACATATTACAAATGTGTAATCTACAAGTGTAATTAACAATTCCGAGCATATGGGTCTGATACTTCACTGAGAACCACTAAGAACCATTGATTCCTCAACACATCTACTTCCATTCCATCCACTACGTCATAGACACATTGATCATTCAATTACAAGTAAAAACATGAGGAAATCCATACAAGGCTGCTATCATAAAACACATACATAACCAACAAAATAGGGACAAAAATACTCATGAAAGTACAACCTTATAGACCACATACAATCTATCAAAATTCTCATCGAAAGGTAAGGAGAAATAACCTTTCATTAATGATGCATAATCCAAATCTCGGATGGGAATTCCATGTTCCACCCAACTGTAGAATGGCTGAGCTAAACCTCTCCTTAACCATTCACCCCTGTGACATATTTCAAGCATGAATGTGGGATCTCATAGAACACAAAAATAAAAACTCATCCAGGGATTCGAGAGACGATCCACCTCGACCCACCAAACAGTGGTTCCACCTCATGGACAGACATCACAAAACCATCATATGATCAATCTCTATCCTAGCCATCGAGGACTGTAGAGAGTTTTTTCTAACCAAGGCTCTAGGACTAATAACTCAACCCATAGTTGTGACTGGGCTCCAGAACATTTTTCCAACCAAGGTTCTAGGACTAGTAAATCAACCTAGCAAGGGCTCCAGAGTGTTTGTCCAACCAAGGCTATAGGACTAGTAACTCAACCCAAGTTGTTACAAGGCTCTGGAGCATTTGTCCAACCAAGGCTCCAGGAACTATAAACTCAACCCAAGCTAAGGAAACATGAGAACCAACCAAAACAAACAATGAAAATAAACCCATAATCGCCATGGCTATCCAGGAAATAGAAAGGCTAGGGAATCTACTGTTAATCCAGGCAATCCTACATGCCAATGACAGATCACAACTAAGAAACCACATGCATGTGTCATGCATTCCAAAACTACTAAAGGAAGCATACATGCAACTCGGTACCTTCAAGAAAATATGATGTAGTTACTGATCCCGATGCCTTCCTCCTTTTTCCTGCTCTTCCTTTGACTTCCTGCTCTTCTATTTTTCCCCTAATTTCCATTATTTTCATAAATAAATGTGACAAAAATGCCATTTTTCCTTTCCAAATCCTTAGCCATTTCCTTTTCCAATTTCCTTAGCCATAAAAAATCACAAGTGATCCCCATCACTACGATTTTTACCAACATTCAGCTTGGAATAAGTGTCCCATCATCCTGGTTATTGTTTTTAACTTTTATTAAATGGAATTTTCACTAGGGTTGTGTTGAAGACTCAAAAATCATTGCTTACAACATTGGGGCAAAACCGCTTGGTCTGGATCATGGTTGGCAGCTCCTTTTTTCGTTTGGTGTAGTGGCTCCGACTAGGGGTAATGGGACCAGTTTCCCAATATAAATTATGATAATGTTGATGGGGTGATATTTGATTGTTTGGTGAAATGTTTAAGCTAAAAGTAATCTAATCTAAACTAATAATCACATGCATATATCCTAATTTAAATATTATCTATATATGGCTATCCCGGGAATAACATTGACACATGCGATCTATAATAATGTCCTAAAGCAATTGCTAATAAATATCATTCAACTACAATAGGAAGTGAAATCACTTTAACAATAATCGTTTCAGATAAATAGTTAGCCAAAATGATTGTGAAAGATATATTGCATAAGAAATTATTCATATATTCAACATAAAATTTAGGTCATCACCATACAAAAGTGCAATAATGCTAACCAAGCTTTAAACTTTCATACATGAACAATTTGAAGAAAAATTACTGCCTAATACATAAACAAAACAAAATCACGAGATAGAAGTACAATTTGTAATATGTTCTGCTCGTGTTTCAGTAATATCGACCTACTTCCAATCAATCCGACACCATATAAGAGTATAAAAGTGTAATTTCGGTAGAAGATGCCAGATAATATAAAAATAAATCTTGTTCCATTTATTTCACCAGAACTTCCTCAAAGGGACAGAAGTGCATGTTTTCGAGATTGTTTCTGGTAAAATTTCTAGACCCCTCTCTAAATGCATGAGAGGGGCTTAAATACTAAAATATAAATCCTAATAATATATTATCACAAAAATAGTTGAGGAGGTTTAAATGAGCCTCCTAAAATTGTGCAAAACAAAACAAAATTTGAAAATAAAATATTGTGACTAACTCCTTTGCGTTCAATCTTTAAGATCATAGATGTCTGTCATCAGTTTGAGCTATGTCGACCAAATGATCGCAGATTTCAACTGCTCAGTGAACACGCCATCGGTCAGTGCTAGCACCATTTTCTGCATGGAAGAGGTTAGGCATCGTAGGGTCATCCACTGGCTGTAAGGTTTAACTAAATATTGCTAGTAAGCTTCCCAATTTAACCTAGTCATTTGCTTAATTGCATCCTCTTTTTCTCCTATTGCCTACCTCCATTGTTGTTTGAGTTGTTTGATATTTGGAAGAAAACCTGGTACAGAATATGCCACCAGGTTTGTGTTGTGTTGATTTTTGTTGATGTCTTCAATAACAAAATTCATTGCCGTTGTTGTGACCACTGTTACCTTTTCTGCTTGCCTAATTCGAGAATCTCAGTCTGTAAATAAAATTTCTCTGTGTGACTCCTCCAGTATAGGAGAATCGGCCTTCCTCCCATCCTCTGAATTTTTCCAGGTGATGAAATCAGAAACTATTTTCAAGACTTCATCATATTCAAGTCTCATGTCAATGACTTGACCCGTTTATCACTAGTCTCGCAATAGGGAGTCAACTGTGAGGCCTTCTGGCATAGAATTTCTTTTTAATGCTAGGAGTTTAGGCTGCGCACTTCGATTATAAGCTGATCAATATTTGGGTTGTCCTTATAGTTATATGTTAATTATTGTATCTTTTCCTCCTTTTCTACTAAATTGGATTGATGTTTTATTTTCATCTTCTCGAATTCTTGCTAGAGCTTGGCTATTTGCAATTCCACTTGCTAGTTAGATTTTTCTTGCTCTAATTGTTGTTCCAACAACAAAATTTTATTTTCATTTTCTTTGAGAAAAAATTGTACTTATGTTGCTTTGTCAATGGTTGTTGTAGCATAGGCTCCTGCAGACTGAGACAGTCAAGGAAGGTTGTCAAAGGGGTCGATGGGTGAGTCTTTCCAGACAATATCCATTGGTTCATTCTTAGGAGTAGTAGCAACTGTAGCATCCAACCTCCTCTTTTTCATATGAATTTTGACAAAATATTTGTGGGTTGGGCTATAAAACACATCTAGAGGAGGAATCTCCTCAATTCCCAAAACAATTTCAGAGGTAGGACTGGCAGGAATGTGCTCTACCTCTTGAGTACTTACAGATTTCTCTACTGTAATTTCTTGAGTTGTTTTGTGTTGCGGAGTTTGAGGCTCATGTGCTTATTTCTCTGTTTGAAGCTTTTTATTAAAATTCTCCCATTCTTTCCCTAAATCAATCACCTGAGGTTTTGCTCACTTGGTGGAGGTGGAATGAATTTCAGCCTGTTTTCTTACTGAGGTTTGCTCGGTAGTCTTTTCTGTATATTGGGCTGTATCCTTTTCTGACTCTTTGCTCTTGCTTCCCCAATTCTGTGACTGTTGTTCTGATTTCTCTGACTCCTAGGTAGATTTCTCTCGAGACTCTACCTAAGAATCATCTCTAGAATTTCCTCTAGAACTTCCTTCTAGGCTTATGCTGGGAGTTAGCTCCCTTGCTGGTTCAATCAATAATTCGTCCAATAGAATCTTTAACAATCAAATTTCTCTATATTGATTAAATGCCTCAAGCTCTTGTTCGTCAAAAAGTAGTGATAAGATGTGCTTCATTTTTGTGAATGTCTCTTTGTGTAGGAAGATGTCATCAAATGCATCTTCCTCATGACTGAATACCTTCACTTTTATCATGGTAGTGAGTTATTTAGAAATGCCATTCGGGTTGTACTAGAGATGTGGGAATTTAGGTAATTTCAGAGATTTCATGATCTCTGCCTCTTTGAATGCATGACCCAGATTGTGCAGTGCAAATGCTCCACACTATAACAGAAATCTAGACCAAATGGAATTTTTTGTTTCCTTTAGTCCTTTGCCTAGCCCACCCTCACTAGCTGTTTGATAGGCTCTCTCTCTAGCCATCAATTTGTCTGGAACATAGTATGGGAGGACATGAGGTCAGGAGATTCTCCCAAAAACCTTGATATACGTGAACGTTTCCTCCCCAAGCCATCTGGCCACTGGGAGGATGTCTAGCTCAGCTTCCTTAGAAAATCTAGGGGTGTCTTGTTTGTAAACTTGTTTGTGTATAGGCAGCATGACCTACTAACAAATATTGTAAAAATGTGGGTGAAACTAAAACTCCCACATGTCCTTATGATATATATGAATGGGAAGTGGATCTTTAACAGTCCACTTCCATCCCATGGTACGAAATTTTAAACCAAAACAAATTGCATCCATCACATAAGCACTCATAAAAAATGGAGGGTAAACTGTCGTTGAGACACTCCTTTTCCTCTTATAATCAATTATTTCCTTTGCTTATTTACCAAACAAAATTTGGTCCCAATCCATTATGGTTGCATTTATGACTGCATCTATTAATGGCAGCCATTCTGGGGAAAATTTAGTGCTATTGGGCTTGCCAAACATCCTACATAGCATGGCTACTGCAAAATTATGGGGAGGAGAAATAGATGTAGTAGAGTACATATGGGCTTTTTCCTTTTTGATCTTCACCTTACTAATTGACCAAGTCTGGGTGACATCTGCTGGGTCCTCATTCTCTTTGGCAAACTTCTTAATGAACTGTTTGTTGTAGATGGCTTGTGGATCTCGTAGGTGGTACATAAGTCATAGGTTGTCTGTTGAAAAATATCCCATAACCTTTCGGCTTTTATTCTTAAATTCATTGTGCGAGATATCAGCCTAATTGATAATCCACTTGACCATATTAGTGTAAGGGATTATTTTTGGGAGCACAACTATGCGATGCATAAATGAGCATGCCGTCTCAAAAATGGTGTCATCTGAGGAAGTACAACCATCAATTGTGACCTTTGTTTCCAAAGGTCTTGGTTTCTCTTCTTCTAATAAATAATACATGGTTTCCCATGTAGAGGTCCCACCTTCTATGCTGCATGTAGTATCAGAGAATAAAGGAGTCATTTCTGATTTCTCAAATGCAACTGCCTTGCCCTTCTTTGCCATTGCTCCCAAAGACTCCTTCTATGGATTTCCCCTGAAAATGGAGAAAAATGATAGCTATTGGATATACAAAGATAAGAATGAACATAAGCTAGGATAATACAAATAACTTGAAAAGGTGATAAGAAAGGAGTTTTATTTGAACGTAAGTGAGAAGATATCATATCACCTTGGATGGCTTTTCATGCATAAATTCCATTAAATTTTAATAAATGGCCACTAATGGTTCGTTATCTCTTAGCTTTAATGTTCATTAACGTCTGCATCGTAAGTCGGGAAGAAATATTCTAGGGTGACGAGCCTTTAAATCTCGAAAATGGTGATCTTACGATTTGTGAAGCAATCTTGCAGATCACATTATCGCATTATGTATGTAAGTTTTCCTTATTGTTTCTGCGATATGCGAGATGTGGGCCACTTACTACTATTTCTAGGGCATAACCCATTGGTCTCAGTTTCTTGTGTAAAGTGGCTATTCATTAAGAAGCAGACCTAAATACTTGTCTGTGACTTATTTAGGAGTGGGTCTAGGTTTCTATAGCATTTCACAATTTCGATGGGCGATAAGTTTTACGACGTTCCTTTAAATGTCCGAAATGTGATGCAGTAAAGGAATTGTTGTTATCAAAATTTCGCATCTCGCATGTTTTTAAGGTAACTCTTTAAGGCGTGCCTCATAAGAATAGTGATATGCGATGTGGGCCTTAGTTTTAATAAAATGCCTTAGGACTTAGTTTATACAATAAACCTACTAGTTTCAAATTATTAAAGCGTGGAGTGTTCTTTCGATCGCTTTTGGCTAGATTTGGTGGATTAGCAAGGTTTTCAACCACGCTTGATCGTGTGATATGTGGTAAAGGGAGGCATTTAATAGTTTTTTGAAAAGGTGTTTGACTGATATATTGGTTTATTCCAAAAATTAATTAAAAAATGCCTAAAAATCCCTCGTGCATTTGTAGGTAAGACAACTTCTTCCCATAGACAAAATAAAAGGATAAGTGTCGATGGAGGCCTTTTGAGTTATTCGATCTACCCACAGAGAAAATATTAAAGGCTTATGCTAGCTCTTCTGATTTTGGTCGACAGTTTGTTTAATAATCCTTATGAGATTTTTGTTTGTAGTTTCAGCTAACCCATTTCCCTATGGATAATAGTTAGCAGAGTAGTTGAGCTTGAATCCTCTTCTATGAGCAAATTCTATCATAACATTGCCTGAAAAATAAGATGCATTATCAAACATCATGGCAGATGGTAGACCAAATCTGGTAATGATAAATTGATCGATGAATTCAATGATGTTTCAGAATTGACTGCCTTGAGTGGAATTTCTTCCACCCATTTTGTGAAGTAATCAGTTGCTATAAGAATATATCTATGATGCTTAGGAGAATGACGAATGATCTCACATATTATGTCTAATCCCCATTGCTCAAATAGTTGTTCAATATTGACTAGCTGTAATGGTAATGCGGGTTTTATTTGTCTCCCAACAACTGTCTGACAAATTTTACATCTGCTTACATAATTGTGTGCACCCTTGAATAATGTTGGCCAGTAATAGCTAGCATGAAAGATTTTATGCGCAATGGTATCTCCTCTGAAATATCCTCCAGCTGGTCTATTGTGGAGTTCCTGCAACACCTTTTCTGCCTCAGATTTCTCAAGACATCTAAGTAAAACATAATCATAATTTATTATAAATATCACATCATCGACAATTTGATATTGTCTAGATTTTAGCCTCAAGGCCCTTCTCTTGTTATAGTTTAAGTGCATTGGGGCATATCCATTTCTTAAGTAAAATATGATATCAACATAACTTGACTCAGTGTCATTAACGCTTACCTCATAGACTTGTACATCATCACCTGAGTCTTGTGGTGTTGATAAATCAGATGCTCCCGCTAACATCCTGCAAAAACATTGACCTTTTACAATTTTTGCCAGTCTAATTTCAATGTCATATTCTTGCAGAGTTGTTACCCAATTTGCTCCCTTCTCCCCTACATCCCTTTGTATCAAAAGATTTCTCACTGCTGAGAATGGCACTATTACTTTGGTGTGGGCTTTGAGGAGAAAAGTTTTGAAGTGTTTTATTGATTAGAAAACAACAAAAGCTTGTTTTTCAACATTTGAAATTCAGCTCCGCGCAAATTGGAGCTAAAGGAAGAGATTGGGGCTTCAACTTTTTCTTCATTGACTTGTGTCAATATGGCTGCATATGATTTCTTGGAAGTGAAATTATATAGAATGAAATGATTTGAAAAATTCAGAGTCGCTAAAGAGGGAGCATTAATGATTGCTTGTTTAATCAAATCAAAATCTTCATGTTCTGTGTGCCCCCATTTAAAAAGGGAATTTTTCTTTATCATAGATTGAAGAGGTAAAACAATCCATGAGAAGTCAAGGACAAATCTTTTAACATAACTAATCTGGCCTAGGGAAGATTGCATTGTTTTTTTGTTATGAGGTAAAGGAATTTCAATGATTTCTCTTATTCTATCAGGGTCAATGTGAATCCCTACTTTGGATACAATTAATTCAAGGAGTTTTCCTTCACTTAAAGTGAAGAAAGATTGCTTAGGATTAAGAGAAATTCCATAAATTTGACAACGCTCAAAGATTTGTTCTAAATCTCTCAGATGATTACTGTAGTTTTTTGAATATATAGTTATATCATCCACGTAGATTAGTACTGATTTGTTTACTAAACCTTTGGAGGCTATGTCCATGGCTCTTTGAAAAGTATCACCAACATTGATTAGTTCAAATGGAATCTTCTGATAAGCATAAGTGCCCCATTTTGTCATGAATGTAGTTTTCAGTTGGTCATCTGGATGTACTAAGATTTGCTATAGCCTGAAAACCCATCTAGGAAAGGCATTAGTTATGAGCCTACAAATGATTGCAATATCTATTGCATAGGAGGTAATGGGAAGTTATCCTTTTGACATGCTTTGTTTAGATTGTGGAAGTCTATACATATCTGAATATCGCCACTCTTTTTTCTATCTGGGACAAGATTGGGACCCACCTGGAATGTCTGACAGGGAAAATAATCTTGGCTTTCAGTATTTTGTTTAATTCAGAGTTAATCTGGTTTTCTAAACTAGGATGTATTTTTCTTGATTTTTGTTGAAGAGGCTTCTCATCAGACATCATGGGGATAGTATGTTGAATAATAGAAGTGTCGTATGTTTTAAGTTATTCATAGTTTTATGCGAAGATATTCTTATATTTTTTCAACAAACATATAAAGGCTAATTTCTCATCTCACGTAAGTTCGAGGCCTCGATTGATATTTTGAGGTTCCAGGACAGTTCCAAGATTAACCAATTCAAACTTCAGAGTTTAACTATGAAGTTTTGAATTGATGGGTCATTTGAACCTGTCCTTAAGGTCATATAAATCTTAAAACTTAACCACAAACTTTGGTATGGAATTATTGGTTATTTCTTTCCTAATTTGGTTGTCATGCTAGTCTTCATCAACTATCTGGTCATTATAGGAGCCTTCTGATGTCAAAAAGCTTATGATATCTGAATCACTATTAAAGACTCTCCAGTTGGTGATATTGTGGAATAGAAGGCCTAAAAATTAATTCAATAGAAAAGCAGTCAGGACTATAATATCTTGGTGGAATAAGCTTGGAAACCACATTAGCTAATAGATCGGCACTTGCATTTTGGAGTCTCGGAATAGGGGAAATATTAAACACTATAAATTTGGAAGTCAGGTCTTGGACTAACGACTGATAGTGTTGCAAATGTCCTAACAGACAGTGTATAGTATTTCTTACCTATTTTATTACAATTTCTAAATATCCAAACACTTGGAGGTGTTTGATATTAAGGCCAATGGCCTTATACAAACCTTGAACTAATGCTTCATATTCTGCAGTGTTATTTGTGCAATAAAATTCAAGTCGGCATGGTAACATAGTCTTTCCCCCTTCCGGGCTAACTAATGTGCATCCTTCTCCTGCTTCATCATTTTATTTAGATCCATCAAAAAATAATTTCCAAAATAAAGAGCTAACTACAGGTTTCTCTAGAAAATTTATACACTTAGAAGTATCTATTTGGGAAAGATTTTCAACTTGAGATACTATATAGTTTTCCAAGAAAGGTGAAGTATAAGCATTAAAATTTCCTAGAAATGATTCCACTGAGTTGTTTCTGATGATATTGTTTCTATATGCCATTGGTCCATTTTCTCCTTCTAACTCTGTGACTATGTACTTTTGATGTTTTTTGCGATCAACCCTTATATGATTTGGCTTGCCATTATAGGGAAGCCACATGTGAGACCACTCAGTCACAAAATATCCATGAAGCTTTTATGACCAGTCTTTACTAAGGATTAATCCATAGAACTCAGGAATATTAGTTACAAGAATGTCAACAACTTGACAGACTTTGGGATTTGATGAGAGTCTGATGGTTACTTGATTAATTTCCCCAACAACTTCAACTTAATACTGATCTAGCCGTACAATGTGTACAACAGATTTTTGAGGCTGAACATTCAACTTTGCACAAACTATTCTAGGTAAGATGTTAGATGAAGCTCCTGAATCAACTAAACAATTGTGTAAATTCTTATTAAAAAAATTCAAAAGTAAGGAGGAATGGACGATTATGATATTGATATCTTCCTCTGATCAGAGCAATGTCGGTTGGATCAATTTTGTTTAAAGAGGTGCTAGGGGGTTTTCCTATTTCTTGAGCAACTTGTGAGATCACAGTATCAGGAAGAGGTGAAGTAGGTATTGATTTGAGCTCTTTAAGGAGTAGCTTTTTCTGATGTTTTAATTTGCTAATCTCATGAGAGGTGATGTTTGCCCTAGTATTTTTCATATCATCAATAATATTATATTCCATTTCATCTGATACTATCAGGGTTTTAGTATAAGAAGAAGAGTTCAACTGAGGAGTAGTTTGAGTGGATTTTGGTGAATATTTCTTCACTATTTTTTTGTCCTTGGGAGGTGGAATTGAAGCCTTCTGCTTTGGATTTGTTTGTAGAAAATCAGTAGGGTTTTTACTTCATGTGGAAATAGGTAGTGCTTCTTGTGTTTCTTCATTGGGAAGTATGAAATCCCACATTTCTTATAACTCTGCCACTTCTTCATCATCTGTTTGCTCTTCATTTGTTGAAACTTCATCTTCATCTCCATCTTATTCAACATTTGATATAGCATTTGGAGGTTTAGGATCAATAGAGGAATTCCTTTTAAACGGTCTTAAAGATTTCTTGGAGGAAATTTCTGCTACCTGTTTTTTAATATCAACCATTTTGTTAGACATGGTCTTGAGGACTTTCTACAGACCTTCAAGATCAAATGGATATTTTGGTGGTTTCTTCTTGGATTCATCGTAAAAGCCACCTTCTTGGATTTTCGTTTTTCTAATGCATTTTTCTTATCTACAGCTAGAATACTTTTTTCTATAACTATTGCCTCTTTCACATTTTCTGCCAAAGTTGGTTTGGCAACTCTATCGATAAAAATATTTGTGTTTGAAGGGAGAGTAGAAATATACCACTCATTTGAACCTCATCACTGGGATTAGATGCCACTGGTATCTTATTCAGTAATTTATTGAAGCAACAGTTGAAGACTTTTATTGGTTCTTTAGGTTCAGCTTTCAAATTGGTGAGATCATTAATTAGGGTAGTTGTGGATCTATCATCTCCAAATTTAGTTAATAATTTCTCTTGAAAAGCATCCCAACTATTGATAGAACCTAATGCTAATGAGAAGTATCATGATCCTGCTACTCCTTGCAAGGTATATGGGAATAATCTTACAACTACATCTTGTTCTACTACTTCATTCAAGTTAATCGATAACATGAAATTGCTTATGTGTTCCTCAGCCAATAGGCCACTATCAGGATGGAACTTTGGTAACCATTTCTTTGGATGGGTTGGTAATGGATGTACAGGTGCAATCATCCTAATAGCTCTTGGGTTTCTCCATGGCCTTTGAGGAGGTTGAGCCATTGTTAGTATTAGAGAAGAGGAAAATGTGGTAATGGTTGAAGGCAAATGGGTGGAGGAAGATTGAGTTCCAGTATCTATGTGAATCACGATCTAGAGTGTTGAGGTGGATGATTGGTCTTTTGATGATATGGATCAAATGAATGGAGGTGATGATTGTGGTGACTAAAGAACCTTGTCGTGAGATTTTGATGATGTCTTCTTAGCTTTCTTATGGCTTGGTAGAGGGAATTCGAATGGTGGGATTCCAAGTTTTTCTCTTTGTGCTCTAGTTAACTATTGCGATGCGGAAAACTGAGAGGTAACACTATCTTGGGATAACTTAGATTCTTCTTGAGATATCGAAATCCTTTGTAACTTATGAATCAAAGATTGGACTTCAAGGGCTTCGGTAGAAGAAGAATGATCTAGGTTCTTTGGTATTTCAGCAATGGAGTTTGTTGTTGTTTTTACAACTTCTTACTTAGGATTAGGAGATTTTGAATGCGGTCGAGAAGTTGGAGGTGATGGTGAGGGAGATTTACTCTTAGAATGGCCTGTTAATTACTTTCCATTCAGAGTTATGCCCTCCTAGCACCAAAAATGTTGAAGCCTTGAAAATCATTGCTTACAACATTGGGGGAAAACCACCCAATCCGAACCTTGGTGGGCAACTCCTTTTCCATTTGGTGTAGTGGCTCCGACTGGGGGTAATGGGACTAGTTTCCCAATATAAATTATGATAATGCTGATCGGGTGATATATGATAGTTTGACGAAATGTTTAAGCTAAAAATTATATAATCCAAACTAATAATCACATGCATATATCTAAATTTGCATTATCGAGGTATGACTATACTTGGGAATAAAATTGACACATGCGATCTATAATAACGCCCTAAAGAAATTGGTAATAAAGATCATTCAATTGCAATAGGAAGTCAAATCACTTTAACAATAATTGTTTCAGATAAATAGTTAGCTGAAATGATTGCGAAAGATATATTGCATAAGAAATTATTCATATATTCAGCATAATCACCATAAAAAGTGAAAAAATGCTAACCAAGATTTAAACTTTCATACATGAACAATTTGAAGAAAAATTACTACTTAGTACATAAAAAAAACAAAATCATGAGATAAAAGTACCATTTGTAATAAGTTCTTCTCATATGTTTCAGCAATATCAACCTACTTCCAGTCAATCCAACACCATCTAAAAGTACAAAAGTGCAAGTTCAATAGAAGATGCCAGATAAGATAAAAATAAATCATGTTCCATTTATTTCACCAGAACTTCCTCAAAGTGATAGAAGTGCATGTTTTGAATGTTGTTTCTGATAAAATTTCTGGACCCTTCTCTAAATGCATGAGAGGGGTTTAAATACTAAACTATAAATTCAAATAATAGATTCTTACAAAAATAGTTGAGGAGGTTTAAACGACCTTCCTCAAATTGTGCAAAACAAAACAAAAATTGAAATTAGAATATGGTGACTAAGTCCTTTGTGTTCGATTATTAAAATCACAGATGTCTGCCATGAGTTTGAGTTGTGTCAGTCCGCTAATCGTAGATTTCAACTACCCACTGAACATGACATCGGTCAGCGGTAGCACCATTTTCTGCATGGAAGAGGTTAGGCATCACAGGGTAATCCACTAGCTATCAGATTTAACTAAATATTTCCAGTATGCTTCCCAGTTTAACCTGGTCATTTGCCTAATTGCATCCTGCTTTTCTCCTATTTCCTACCGCCACTATTGTTCTAGATATTTGATATTTGAAAGAAAACCTGGTATAGACTCTGCCACCAGGTTTACGTTGTTTAGATTTTTGTTGATGTTTTCAATAACACAGTTCATTGTTGCTGCTATGACCGGTGTTACATTTTCTACTTGCTTAATTCGAGAATCCCAGTCTGCAAATAGAATTTATTTGTGTGAATCCTCAAGTATAGACAAATAGGCCTTCCTCCCATCCTCTGGATTCTTCCAGGTGATGAAGTCGGAAACTCTTTTCAAGACTTCATCATATTCAAGTCTCATGTCAATGACTTGACTCATTAATTTGTCACTAGTCTTGCAATAAGGAGTCAACTGTGATACCTTCTAGCATAGAATTTATTTTTAATGAATTAGCTGGGATTTTAGGCTGAGTGCTTTGATTATAAACTAATCAACATTTTGACTGTCCTTATACTTATCTGTTAATGCTTGTATCTGTGCTTCCTGTTTTGCTAAACTGGCTTACGTTTTATTTGCTTCTACTTGAATTCTTGTTGGAGCTTGGCTATTTTCAATTCCACGTTTTGGTAGATTTTTCTTGCTCTAATTGTTGTTCCAACAACAGAATTTTATTTTCCTTTTCTCTGAGAAATGTTTGTACTTCTGCTACTTTTTCAATGGTCATTGTAGGATAGGCTCCTGCAAACTGAGATAGTCTAGTAAGGTTGTCAGATGGGTCGATGGGTGAGTCTTTCCAAACAATATCCATTGGTTCATTCTCAGGAGTAGTAGCAGTTATAGCATCCAACTTCCTCTTTTTCCTCTACCTTTTGACAACATATTTGTGCGTTGGGCTATAGAACACATCTAGAGGAGGAATCTTCTCAACTCTCAAAACAATTTTAGAGGTATCAGTGCTAGGAATGTGCTCTACCTCTTGAGTAGTTAAAGTTTTCTCTACTGTAATTTCTTAAGTTGCTTTGTGTTGCGGAGTCTGAGACGTAGGTGTTTGTCTATCTATATGGATCTTTGTATTAAAATACTCCCATTCTTTCTCTAAATCAATCACTTGAGTTTTTGTTTACTGGGTGGAGGTGGAATGAATTTCAGCCTGTTTTCTAGTTGAGGTTTGCTCACCTGTCTTTCCTGTAGATTGGGTTGTATCCTTTTCTGACTCTTTGATTTTGCTTCCCCCAGTCTATGACTGTTGCTCTAATTTCTCTGACTGCCTGGTAGATTTCTCTATGGAATCTTCTTGGAAATCATCTCTAGAATTTCCTTTGGAACTTCCTTCTAAGCTTACACTAGGAGTCGACTCCCTTATTGGGTCAATAAATAATTGGTCCAATTGGACCATTAACAATCTCCTTTCTCTATATTGATGAAAGGCCTCAAGCTCTTCTTGGTCAAAAAGTAGTGATGACATGTGCTTCACTTCTGTGAATGTCTCTTTTTGTAGGAAGATGTCATCAAATGCATCTTCCTCATGATTGAATACCTTCACTTTTACCATGGTAGTGAAGTATTTGACAGTGCCATTCAGGTCGTACTAGTGACCTGAGAATTTAGGTAATTTCATAGATTGCATGATCTCTGCCTCTTTGAATGCATGGCCCAGATTGTGTAGTGCAAATTCTCCACACTGTAATGGAAATGTAGGCCAAATGGCCTTTTTCGCTTCCTTTAGTCCATTTCTTAGCCCACCATCACGAGCGATTTGATAGGCTTTCTCTCTAGCCATCAATTGGTCTAGAACATAGTATGGGAGTACATGAGGTGAGGTGATGCTCCCAAAAACCCTGATATATGTGAATTTTTCCTCCTCAAAGTATGTGGCCAGTAGGAGGATGTCTACCTTGGTTTCCTTAGAAACTCTAGGGGAGTCTCATTTGTAAACCTATTTGTGGATAGGCAGCATGATCGCATGACAAATTTTACAAAAATGCAAGTGAAACTGAGAGTCCCACATGTCCTTATGATATATATGAATGGGAGGTGGATCTTTCATAGTCCACTTCCATCCCATGATAGGAAATTTTGGACCAAAACAAATTGCATCCATCACATAAGAACTCATAAAAAATGGAGGGTAAACCCTCATTGAGACACTCCTTTTCTTCCTATCATTGATTATTGCCTTTGCTAGATTATCAGACAAAATTTGGACAAAATTCATTATGGTTGCGTTTACGACTGCATCTATTAATGGCAGCCATTCTGGGAAAACTTTAGTGCTATCGAGCTTGCCGAGCATCCTACATAGCATGGCTGCTGCAGAACTATGGGGAGGAGAAATTGATGTAATAGAGTACATACCTGCTTTGTCCTTTTTGATCATGCCCTCATTATTCGACAAGGTCTGGGTGACATCTGTTGGGTCCTTGTTCTCTTTGGAAAACTTCTTAAGGAACTGTTTGTTGTAAATGGCTTGTGGCTCTGGTAGGTGGTACATAAGCTGTAGGTTGTCTGGTGAAAAAGATCCCATAACCTCTTATATTTTATTCTTAAATTATCTATTTGAGATATCAATGTGATTTATAATCCACTTGACCATATTAGTGAAAAGGATTATCTTTGGGCATGCGACTATGCGATGCATAAATAAGCATGCCGTCTCAAAAATGGTGGCATCTGAGGAAGTATGATCATCAATTTTTATAATCCACTTGACCATATCAGTGTAAGGGATTATCTTTGGGCACACGACTATGCGGTGCAGAAATAAGCATGTTGTCTCAAAAATGGTGGCATTTGAGGAAGTACGATCATCAATTGTGACCTTTGTTTCCAGAGGTCTTGGTTGCTCTTCTTCTAATAAATCATACATGGTTTCCCACTTAGAGGTACCTCCTTCTCTGCTGCATGTAGTATTGGAGAATAAAGGAGTCATTTCTTATTTCTCAGAGGCAACTGCCTTGCCCTTCTTTGCCATCACTCCCAAAGACTCCTTCTATGGATTTTCCCTGAAAATGGAGAAAAGCAATAGCTAACGAATATACAGAGATAAGAATGAATGCAAGCTAGGATAATATAGATAACATGAAAATGTGATAAGAAAGGAGTTTTATTTGAACGTAAGCGAGGAGATATCATATCACCTTAGATGGCTTTTCACACATAAATGCCATTAACTTTTACTAAATTCCCCCGAATGGTTTGTTGTCTCTTAGCTTTAATGCTTATTAATGTCTGCATCATAAGTCAGGAAGAAAGCTTCTAGGGTGACGAGCCTTTAAATCGTGAAAATGGAAATTTTGCAATTTGTGAAGAAATCTCGTAGATCACATTATTGTGTTATGTATGCATGTTTTCCTTATTATTTCTTTGATATGCGAGATGCAAGCTGCTTAGTACTGTTTCTAGGGCATAACCCGTTGGTCAGGTTTTCTTGTGTAAATTGGCTTTTCATTAAGCAACATACTTAAATACTTTTCTGTGACACAGTTAGGAGTGGGTCTAGGATTCTATGGCATTTTGCAATTTTTATGGGCAGTAAGTTTTACAGTGTTCCTTTAAATATTTGAACTGCGATGCCGTAAAGGAATTATTGTTATCGCAATTTCGCATCTAGCAAGTTTTTAAGGTTAATCTTTAAGGTGCGCCTCCTAAGAATAGTGATATGTGATGTGGGCCTTATTTTTAATAAAATGCCTTATGACTTAGTTTATAAAAGAAACGTACTAATTTCAAATTATTAAAGTGTGGAATCCTCTTTTTATTGTTTCCCGTTAGATTTGGTGGATTAGCAAGGTTTTCAACCATGCTTGATTGTGCGATATGCGGCAAAGGGAGGCATTTAATAGTTTTTTGAATAGGTGTTTGGTTGATATCTTGTTTTATTCCAAAAATTAATAAACAAAATGCCTAAATGCTAAACTTATTTTTGAAAAGATTTTCTAAAGGGTCCCCATTTATTAATGTAATATTGACTACTACTATTAAAAAATGGGGGGTTGTTGAATAGCACAACAGGTTGTTACAGAACCCTCCCCTTGGGGGGAACACTATCCTCATTGTTCAACAACACCTATAACCATAAAACTATTGCAGGAAAAATATATTGCCGATGGAGATTTATAACTTAGCTCGATGTAGTATTTATAATGATTAACTTGTTGAAATTGAACCAACATAAAAACATAGTAACATGACATCATAATAATATACTACATAATGGAGCTGTATAACATAGCTCATGGCAGTGTTTACATCCATATATATATGTAGATAAGCCAACATCGTGAACACATATACCAAAGAATATACCAAAATCACACCAAAACACCAACCCAAAATTTCTTTGCCTCAACTGGAAAACAAGGAAGGATACATAGCTTGCATCTGATCTGTCATCTCCCATGTAGCTTCATCAGGTGCAAAGTTCTTCCACTACACCTTAACTTGCTTGATTGCTCGGTTCCGAAGCATGAGCACCTTTTTATGCAATATACGCTAAGGCTAAAGCTGGAATTCTTCATCTAGTTCCACCTACAATACATACTAGTCAATCACATGATTAGAATAGTTAAAATACTACTTAAGCAACAACAAATGGAAAACATCATGGACTTTCACTGTTAGAGGTAATGCAATTCGATAGGATATTGGCCCAATCCTCTTAATGATATTGAAGGGTCCACAAAACCATGGTGCAAACTTGGCACATGATCCAATCTGCAAGGAGCTCTTCTTTGGTTTGATGATAAAGTACACCTATTCCCCAAACTGGAAATCCATGAAAGACATGTTCCTATCTTCATAACTCTTCCTCCTATCTCGTGTTTCCTTTAGATTCTTCTTGATTACTTGAATTTATTATTCCATTTCTGCCAACATATTTGGTCCAATCAACACCTTGTTAACCATATCACTCCAACTGATGGGTGTGTTATAACTCTACCCATACAATGCCTCAAAAGGACTCATTCTCAATTATTCCTAATACCCATTGTTGTAGCAAACTCTACAAAAGGGAGATACTCTTCCCATTTCTGTTGCTGATGCATCATGAACATCCTCAACATGTCCTTCAATCTCTTATTCACCCTGTTTGTCTATCCATCTATCCGTAGATGATAAGCTATGTTGAAGGCCACATCTGTGCTCAAACATGCAAATAACTCTTTCGAAAACTTAGAAGGAACTTTGCATCCCTATATTACATAATATTCCTTGGAACACCATGCAATATGACCACAGCTATGATGAATACATGTGCTACATCGCTAGCTGAGAATGTAGACTTAACCAGAATGAAGTGTGCAACCTTTTTCAATCTGTCCACAATGACCATAATGGAATCATGTCGTCTCACTGTCTTTCACAATGCTATGATGAAGTCCATGCAAATGACCTCCCATTTCCACCTTGGAATCATGATCAATTGTAGCAGTCCACCTAGATGCTTACATTATGTTTTCATTTGCTGACAATCAAAACATCTAGCCACAAACGCTACTACATCTCTCTTCATATTCAACCAATAATAAAATTTATTCATTTTAGTTAATGTCTTCTAATAACTTGGGTGACCTCAATAAGCTTTCAAATGAAACTCCCTAAAGATCACCTTCTTCAGCTCACTATTATCTGGTGAAACTATCCTGTCTCGAAACTTGACCAACCCATATATTGTAAGACAATAATCTATACCCTGCACACCTACACTTGTACTTGTACTTCCACATGTATGTATACCTATACCTGTAGTTACTCTTCTACCATCATCCTACTACAACCTGTGCATAATATCCATATACCTAACATCCTACTGACCTACTTGTATGATCTTATCCTGGAAGTTCATCCCATAGGAGCTCATAGCTACCAAGTGATTTACCTATACCTATTTGCTAAGACCATCTGCCTCTGTATTCTCTTTACCTTTGATGTACTTGATCTTGAAATCAAACTCGCAATCATGGCCAACCATCTAGCCTACCTAGCATTCAGATTTAGTTGGTCAAACAAAGACCTCAACCCAATGTGATCAGTCATAAGTACAAATCTCCTTCCAAGAAGATAGTGTCTTCACATTGTCCATGCATGTAGAATCGCTTCTATCTCCAAATCATGTGTCACATAGTTGTGATCATGCTCGTTCAATTTTTAGAACTCATACCATACCACTTGTCCATCCTCCATAATGACTCCACCAGTCCCTCTCTTTCACGCATATGTGCATACCACAAAATCTTTGTATGGATCTGTAATTCGTAGCATTGGTGCATGTGTTAACAATTGCTTGAGTTTCTCAAAGCTAGCCTCATACTCCTCAGTATATTGGAACTTCTTACCTTTCCTTTGCAATGATGTGATAGGATAAGAAATCTATGATAAGTTCTTGATGAGCCTCCTACACTAGCTTGCCAAACCCATGAAAGATCTCACCTCATCTACATTCTTAGGAGATACCCACTCCATGATGTCTCTTATCTTTTCTATATCTACTGCAACACCCTCCTTGGAGACAACATTTCCCAAATAGTGTACCTCAGTCTGAAATAAATTGCACGTGTTGATCTTAGCATACAACTGATGCTCTCTTAACAAACTCAACACTATTGCTAAATGTTCAATATGCTCTTCCTCATTTTTAAAATATAGCAATATATCATCAGTGAACACAATAATAAACATATCCAAATATGGACGTAACACATTATTCATCCAGCACATAATGTAGTTGGAAAATTAGTTAAGCCAAATGGAACAACAACAAAATCATAATGCCCATAACTTGTCCCGAACGTAGTATTGTAAATGTCTTCCTCTTTGATGCATACCTAATGATATCCAAATCTCAAGTTGATCTTGGAGAACATTGCTGCTCCCTTCAACTGATCAAACAAGTCAGCAATCCTTGAAAATGGATACATGTTCTTGACGGTCACCTTTTTCAACTGCCTATAGTCAATGCATAATCTGAGTGTTCTATCTTTCTTCTTTATAAACAATATTGGTGCATCCCTTGGTGACACACTTGGCCTAATGTATCCCTTGTCCAACATTTCCTTCAACTACAACTCTAACTCAACCAACTCAAGTGTCCTCATATTGTAAGGTGATTTTGATACTGGAGTTACCCCTAGTACTAACTCAATAGAAAGGTATACCTCCCTATGAGGTGGCAACTCTATAATTTCCTTAGGAAATACATCCTTTGAACTGCTACAAAACTGGGTACTTACTCAACACATCCATATCCCCAACTTCCTTACCATTATCACTAGATATGTGCACTGTGAGTAGCTCATAGCATTTCCTATGACTACGGTTCGCTTGCATAGTTGTCACCATCCTAATTGATGTAGCTTTCTTCTTACCCTATAAGAATTTTGGTTCCCCATTGTCATCAACACACTCAATGGATATATCATACCAATCCACCTTGGTTCTATGAAGATAAAATGATTCCATGCCCAACAAAATATTGTATGAACCTAATGGTAATACATTCAAATGTGTTGTAGGAGGCATGCCATTCAAGTCAAATGCATAAGCTCTTACCAAATGGTGAACTCGTTCCTTCATACCTATAGCCAAATACACTAAGTACCAAGACTCTGGATGCAATTCTTATTAAAACCACACTTATCCACTAAATTAGGACTAACATAGCTATAATTAGATACAAGGTCAATCAAAATAGAAATAACTAGAGAAAAAATCTTACAGTCCATTTTAGTGATAGAAGCTTGATGCTCTGCCTATTTGTTATCCAATGTTGCATAGATATGTGGAATACTTTGACCAACGTCTCCAAAAAAAATTTCCTCCCACGCACTCTATATATTAGGCCTACCACTCTGGTATTGTGGACAATCTCTCCTATAATGAATCCTCCAGATATACAAAACCACATAGGCTCCTTAATGTTATGAAACTAGCTCACAAAAAGATAGAAAAGATAGATCAACACCTTAGAAATAAGCCTCTTCAAGGGGGAACCTCCTTTACATTACAAAAATGAACAATTCTTGGATGATACAAATGATAATACCTCCTTTCTAAATATAGGAGTCTAAGGGGTCATAATATAATCAGAGCCGACATAACAATAATAATGTAAGGGAACAATAATAACAATAGTGGGCTTCTATGGGGCACAATAATAACAATATGGGGACTACATGGGAACAACAATATAATCAGTGGGTTGTACTAATAATAATAAGGGATTACACTAGTAGTACAAGGACCTAATATGCCCCTCTCCTTCAAAAAGTGTTGTCCTCAACGCTTGAGTAGTTCTTGTTGCTTATGTATAAATTCTTGTCCTCCCATGTGGAATCTTCAGTAGGTAAGTTCTTCCACTTGATGAGATACTCTGAGATTGATCTATTTTGTAGCTATTGATTTCTTGGTTCTATGACTGCTTCAGGTTCCAATTTGATTTTTCCTTCCTTGTCAAGTTCTCACAATACTATTTCAACTAGAATCTTCTACAACTTTTGAATGAGTTCGCACTCCCTTGGGCATATGGATATCTATAAGGCCTGATGTTTGGAGGAACAATTCTTGGAATGAAATGAATAGCATGATCATGATCACAAATAGGTGGGAGGCCTTTGGGAGTCTCAAATACCTTGAAATGATTGTCCAAAATGTTTTTGAGATCTGGAGAAATACATGATTTCGATTTGGGATCCTCTAGTAAACATAATTGTGCAATTACACCTCGTTGTTCTTTATTTGGAAGCTTTGTCATGATGTTAGAGTTGATTATAGTTCCTGGTTTCCCTTTGATACCCCTCAATTCAACTTCCTTTCCTTCCCAAAAAAAATTCAAGAAAAGTTCTTGAAAATTAAAAGCTATCATACCCAAAGATTGTAGCCATTGGACTCCTAGTAATACATTAGCACCACCCATTGGAATGGAAAGAATTGGGCTATTCAATACATATTCTCCCATGGATAGCTTGATATTGTGGCACTTTGTAGAGCAATTTATGGTTCCTCCACTTGCAACCATGACTTGACACTTTGGTGCTGGATATAGGAAGCGATTCAATTCCTTTGCTATCTTATAATGAATAAAATTATGGGTGTTACCCGAATCAATCAACACTATTACCTTTTTCTTCTTGATATGTCCTTCTATCTTGATATTTTAAGGAGTGGTAATTTCTTCCAAGGCATTATAAGATATGGTTGGATTCATTTCTTGATGCTCGATGTGATCTTTCACTTCTTGAACATTTTTCTTTTTGATATGTCCTTCTATATTGATAGTTTGAGGAGTGGTAATTCCGGCCAATGCATTACAAGATATGGTTAGATTTATTTCTTCTTTCTTGATGTGATATTTCACTTCTTGAACCTTTTTCTTCTTGATATGTCCTTCTATCTTGAGAGTTTGAGGAGTGGTAATTATTTCCAATGCTTTACAAGATATGGTTAGATTCATTTCTTCTTTCTCTAGGGTGGGTTCTTGGTGTGTGTCCTCTTATTTTGATGTTTCTTGATCTTTTTCTTTGTCCTTTTCAAAATATATGTAAAATAATTTCTTCTCAGCACACTTATGACCTTTAGTGTATTTTCTATCATAATTGTGACAAAGCCCTTTTTCTCTTTTTTCTTCCAATTTTTGTGGTGTAAACCTTGTAGGTTGTGGAAGGGTAGGAGAAAAAGCACTTCCATAATTATATTCGTGAGTGGTGCGATTCCTTGTTTCCATAACTTCTCTTTCGATTTTTCTTGCCAGAATGAATGCCTTCTCCAATGAATCAGGTTCCCAAAGACGAACCTCTTGTTGAATGTTATCCTTTAAAGTCCCTATGAAGACATCAACCATTTTCTTCTCTTGAATATCATGTTAGAGCCTAGATTTACCTCAGGCTAAAAAGGTAAGTGTCTAGGTCCACATCAAACCACTCTCAACCTCGTAGCTAGCCCTACGAGGATAGGAGAGGGCTCTCTCCGGGTCAATCTCAGCAAAATATAGTCATATGGGTCTTGAGATGATTGATTTAACAGCTAGTCTTAGGTTAGGTATGAAATGCAAGGATTTGATTTGATTTTTTGGGGTTTTTTTTTGGAATCAAGGGAAAGGAAAATTAGGGTCCAGGGATGAGGCCAAATTTTTGCAGAGTTCCAGTTGGGGCAAGCTAGGCAGTAATTTCGATGCTTTAGATTAAATGAATGGATAAAAAAGACTGCTAAGGAGCCAAAGAGGGCAAGAGGCTCCAAGAATCCTCTCCAAACAGATGAAAACATGTAAAAATAAACAAATTTTAGGGTAGAGCACGACAAGCTAATGAATTCTACCTTTGTCACTCAATTTGTTTGATTTCAAAAGCAAAGAGAAGGTAAATGGCATACATGAAACATGAATGAACTTACGATTGCATGAAGAAAAACACCATCAAAACACAGAGCCACAAGGATCCCAACAAGTGCTGCAAAAACCTGGTCTTACCTTTGCCAAAAATGCTAAAAATGAATGTACAATGAAGTGCCAAGCAATCCCCAGTGTCCAACCCTGAAAATGACTGAGAAATTACATGATATAGACAAGCCTAACTCCTTCCCATGCCTCTAGGGGTTGAGCTCATCATTCTAGGAGCTGTTTCAACCATATCTAAAAAAGGAACTAAAAAATAGGCAATGAAACAACGTGCTTCTATACGTTAGGAAACTGATTCATTCACTCACATTTCACCTTCTGAAGAATGAATCTACTAAGAAAAGTAAAAATGTGCCAAAATTACATCATGGTCATGAAATTACATCAAGTTAGATCAAGAGTAACATCAAAAAGTAAATTTAGTCAAAACTGGCCGAACTTCTAAGCTGAAGAGTGAAAAATAGGTCAAAATTCTCTATGCGCCGTGCTCGAAATCGCTATGCGTAGCACAAATTTGGAGCTAATTTGGGGGCCCTTCCCGAAGTCCAAATTGAGCTCATGATAGCTCATTGGAAATCCCTGCCTTTCGTCTTTCCAACCCAGGTAGAATTTCGGGGTTTGGATGTCATTTGCCCCTCCAAAACTTCAATCTCCCAAGACTGCTTCCTGTGGGTGCAAAAGGTGGCAGAGAGGTCATTTTCTGTGTGTTTTTTACAATTTAGGCAACCCAAAACTTGATGAAATCCTTAGGTAATTCATGAGCATGCATACATTTTCATAACAAATCGAGAAATGCAAAATTTTCCTCCAGAGGGTTTCCTAATTATAAGCGCTCACCAAGTGGCGCTACACGTTGGGCAGGAAAATCTATTTTGAAGCCCAAAAATTAAAAATTGACAAAATTTTCTCCAAATTTGCCGAAATTTGGACTGAAGGTCCATCATTGAGTATCATGCTCAGCCAAAGAAGCTTCGGCCAAGATTCAGAGTCTATCATTCCTTTTGCGTCATTTTAGTGCTCTCCTTAGTCTTCCCTTCAAGATTTTGATCCTCGCTTCGCAAACATGAGTTTGTGCGCAATAATCATTTTTCATGTGCCTGAGCATGTCCTTGTCCCTATTTGCCTTCACCAACAGCTTCTCAAGATGAATTTTGTTCCTCTCAAGCCAACTCCCTCGATTAGCATTGATCTCTTGCTTAAGTGAAGTGAGCTCCACCTTCCTCCTTTGGGCGGCTTGGCGATTTTCCCGTATGTTTTGCCACCTTTATGAGGTATCCTGGGTGCATGTGCCTCTGTTGGTGAATCACTGTGTGTCTCCTCTTGATACTCACATGAAGCATCAGATGCCATCTCTATTGCTGATTGAACTGTCTTGACGAAAAATTGGTGATTTTATGATGTGTCTTGACTTTGGCACCAAGGGAAATAACGATATAAGGGACTATGGAGGGGGGAAAAGAGTGAGGGATTTAGGGACTGTTGCAGTAGGGTTTAACTAAGGGAACAAGGAATTAGAGAATAAGCTGGGAGCTTTTAGTATAGAACTAGGGTTTGGGAATTTGTATTTGGGACTGGGAAATGGGAATTGGGATAGGGATAGATGATTTTTAGGAATATGAGAGTTTAGGGAATGGGAGCAATAAGGTGAGAGAAAAGGAGTGATGGAGTGAAAAGGTGAAGGAATGGAAAAATGTACTTGGAAGCCACAACAACAAATGCAAACCCTAGGCTAGCCCTACTAGGAGGCAGTTTCTTGGGAAATTTCAAGAATGTAGGGTTTGATATTTCCTTTAGACAATCACCGTAAACTTTATGAAAAACTCCTCTACGAGCAATGGAGAGGTCGTAGCTTACATGCACAATAGGAGTTGTGAACAATTTTGGCAATTTGAGAGAGTTTTGGAGTGAAACAGGCTTGGCAGTGCTATGCGCCGCACCACAAGCCCAATACACTATGCCTTCCCTATGTGCTGCACCAGTGTAAATTTGCACTAGAAATTGTTGCCCAATGCGCTCCGCCAGTTATGTGTTCCGTGCCAGTTCCCAATGCGTCGTGCCACCACTGAGTGCGTAGTGCTTTTTCCAGGAGACTTTTGGAGACCTTCTTTGTGTCTAAATTAGGCACGAGATAGCTCGTTGGAAAGGTCTTTGAGTCTAACTTCTAGTACAAGTGGAATTTTTCAATTTCGAATACATTTTCCCTGCCAAAAGTCAAATCTCCCAAGACTATTAAAAATGTGCAAAATGAGGCTGCCTAAAGGCAGAGTGTTGTTACAGTCAACGTCTTAAGGGCTTCCTCAACTCCAAATTGAGCTCATGATGGGTCATTGGAAAGCTATTTATGTCTAGCTATCATTTGAAACATCAGGCAAGTCATTTGGCCAACCACGCTAGGAGAAAACTTGATTTTCCCAAGATCACATCAGAGGTGCATCAATTCTCCCGAGGCAACTGTATTTTTGACATTTCTCTAAAACCATGATGCCTATGTAAAAGGTGAAGGTTTTTTTCCTTCCCTAGACTAGTTTGGACATAAACTTCTCTTAGGTTTCAAAAGTTCATCTTTTCTTGCTCAAAAACATCATTTGAGTAAAACCTACCCCGATGTGTGGAACAGGGGATTTGTTGAAATGAAGCAAAATGAAGGGGATAAGGGGCTTCTAAATTCTTGAGAAAATTTTAGGAAGTAGGGAGAGATGTTAGAAAGTAAGGGAAAGTGGAATTTCAAATATTGAGTGAGGGAAAGGGGTCCAAAAGGACAAAACACAGGCCTAGCCTTGAAAATTGTCAAGTTGTAGCAAGAAACTAGGATTTGCACGAAAATGAGGAATTTGGTGGATCTCAGTGATGTGAAGTGTTTAATAAGGTACATTGAGGATAGGGGAAGGTGTATGAACATTAGGATACAAGCTTTGCCGATGATTTGACCATCCAAGAGAAATTACCTTCAAAACCCTAAGAGAGGGAAACAAACTTTACCTAGGCACAACTAAAGCATGAACAAGGTGTAAAATGACCCTGTGGAACTTGATATGATGATGCCAACCCCTTGAATAATGGTATAGTCAGCTGAATAGTGACATGGACTGACATTTGGACAACTTTGAAAGGAGTAAAAGCAAACCCTCGACCTAACACCTAGTGACCAAATTTTACTTGAAGACTCACTCAAATGACAAAAAATTTGACCTTGACACTCTGAGACCACTTTGTAGGAGCATATATGATCACTGGAGGAAGGCTGACACTAACATTGGCTCCAATGGGGATGGTAGCTCCTTGGAGGTGCCAAGAACCACAGAGCTTTGGGAAAGTAGACTAGTGCCTTATCCATTTGGCAATGGAATCAATAACTTCAAAACACCCAAAAACCAATAACTTTGACTCGAGACTCATACTTGAACTGACTAATCCAAAACTGAAACAAGACTCTCAAAAGTTGAAACTAGACACTCAACTGAAACTATCTTTAAACTGACTGAAACAAAAAATGACTTAAGACTGACTTAACTGAAACAAGTACTTACAAAGCTTTCAAAGGGAAGCAGTCCATCGAGATTTGAGGGCTTCAAATCATGATGACGACTACCTACTTACTGATGAAATATGTACAATCATGTGAAGTGGGCCTTCCAATGTAACCAGTCCAACAAGTGGTTACTCAATGAACTTCTTCTCTCTCTTTCCTCGAGCAGGCAGAATGATGTACATGTAGGCAACTCACAATAACAATTGAAACCAAGGATTATGATAAAAAACCAGCCAAAATTCATCTTCTCTTGTGCTTGCAAAAGAATTCCGAAAGGATCTTGAAAATCTGGAAGCACTAGCTTGTCTTGAGATCCAGCAGCAAAAATACAAGTACTCCCTTCATTCTGATCTGAAAGAACAACTAGTTGTTGAGTGATAGGAAAGCATAGAGAGGTATAAGTTTCTGCGATCTGAGTGTTAGCTGTAAATTCCTTGACCACGAGAAATTCTGGCATATTGTCTCTCTCAAGCTCATATTCCTCAACTTCATGGTCTAGGTCATTCTTAAACATAAGACAATCTTCAAGATTATCAAACATGATAGCATTATCATCTTCATGAAAGAAAATATTATCTGTTCGCTGATCTATAAATCTAATTTCAAGACTATCATCATTTTCAAAGGAAGGAGAAGTTTCACCAACACCTTCTTGACCATGTGCACACTCTAAACCTACATTAGCTTTAGTCGTAACTTGACCTTTCAGGAGTTGATCTATCTCATCTTCAGACAAAGGAGATAATACCTTTTGTTTCCTTTTGCTCAAGCAGTTATTGTCTTCTTGAAATAACTTTTGAAAACACGAAAAACTTGAATGACAGTCCACAATTCCCTGGTCTTCTGAAATTTGAAAACATTGTTTATCTTCTTCATATGACATGGCAATTAAATTATCCTTTATCATTGGGTTATCGAAAGAAGATTTTTCACTTACTTGAACAAAGATCTCATCTTGTTTTTCATGAAATGCTTGGATTACCTCCTCATGAAGGCTTTGGTCAATAACTTTGACTTCTTCGTTCCAAATGATCTCAACAACTGAGCTCTCATTCATGGGATTCAAAACAAGGTAGTCTTGATCATCACGATCTGAATTTAGATCTGAAATAACTGACTTGACTTTCCTGCATCACGTCTTCTTCTATGGACAGATCTGAAATAAAACCTTCTTTTTCATCATTTTCCATTGTGCGAAGATCTTGATCCTGCTGCAAAGTTTCTTGAGAATCTTGATGAGTATCCTCTAAGCTCTCTTTATGATGCTGAAACGGATTTTCATACAGGGCTTCCATGATCTCGTCATCCATGAAGTCATCATCTTCATAAACTTTTTCAAGATTTTCAATAAAACTATGAACGTGGCTACAATAGTTCTGAACCAAATTTAATTATGGATAAGATTCTTTATACCTTTCAAAGAACATGGTATGAAAATATTTTAAACAGTAAATACAGGCAGGCGACAAAATTTCATACCAAATCGGGCTTCACCTTCCAGAGTGGCCATGAATATCTTCATCAAGCAATCTTCAGGAAAATTAGCCTTCAACTTGCGAATATGTATGTGAAATCTAACTAGATGTAAAGCAAAATCCTTCCTATCATCATTTTTAAACGTAGGCAAATTCCTTTGCCAGTATACCCTAGGAATTTATTTGGAAAACCTGGAATGTGATCTCGGCTCATGGGAGCATACCCTCAACGCAACAAAACCATTTTGATAACTATGAATTATTCAAGAAATTCTTCAGGCTACTGGTTCTTGAAGAGTAGAGTCACCATAAAAAGTCTGAACCTTGGCATTTTCGACACTGCAGTTGCCAGGTGAATGATTTCAACCTTCCGATGCCTGATTGTTGTCCACCATCAACAATCGGATCTAAGTTGATTCATGTACTAGGGTGATCGTTTAGATCAGATGTTAGTTTATAAACTAGAGCGGAGATTGACCAAAGCAACATTCATCTACTTTCGCTGATGCAAAGCAAGAGCATTTCGAAGGCTACCTGGCTAACTTCAGGATCCATCTGTAGTCTACAAAGCCAAACAATGAAAACAAACTTTCTTCCCTAGCCGAGTCACCACTATGTGAGAGCCTAGATTTACCTCAAGTTGAAAAGGTAAGCGTCTAGGTCCACATCAAACCACGCTCAGCCTCATAGCTAGCCCTACGAGGACAGGAGAGGGCTCTCTCCGGGTCAACCTCACCAAAATATAGTCATATGGGGCTTGAGATGACTGATTTAACAACTAATCTTAGGCTAGGTATGAAGTGCAAGGATTTAATTTGATTTTTTTGGGGTTTTTGTTGGAATCAAGGGAAAGGCAAATTAGGGTCCGGGGATGAGGCCAAATTTTTGCAGAGTTCCAGTTGGGGCAAGGTAGGCAGTAGTTTTGATGCTTTAGATTAAACGAATGGATAGAAAATACTACTGAGGAGCTGAAGAGGGCAAGAGGTTGCAATAATCCTCTCCAAACAAATGAAAACATGTTAAACTAAA
The DNA here is from genome assembly GCA_000404065.3 of Pinus taeda. Lineage (NCBI taxonomy): Eukaryota > Viridiplantae > Streptophyta > Pinopsida > Pinales > Pinaceae > Pinus > Pinus taeda. Next base: position 65,565 of record APFE030834917.1, read on the forward strand.
CAAATTTTAGGGCAGAGGATCATAAGCTAATGAATTCTACCTTTGTCACTCAATTTGTTTAATTTCAGAAGTAAAGAGAAGGGAAATGGAATATATAAAACATCAATGAACTTACAATTGCATGAAGAAAAACACCATCAAAACACAGAGCCACAAGGATCCCAAAAAGTGCTACAAAACCCTAGTCTTTCCTTTGCCAAAAATGCTGAAAATGAATGTACAATGAAGTGCCAAGCAATCCCAAGTGTCAAACCTTGAAAATGACTGAGAAATTACATGGTATAGACAAGCCTAACTCCTTCCCATGTCTCTAGGGGTCGAGCTCATCATTCTAGGAGCTGTTTCAACCATATCTAAACAAGGAACTAAAAAATAGGCAATGAAACAACTTGCGTCTATATGTTAGGAAACTAATTCATTCACTCACATTTCACCTTTTGGTCAATGAATCTAATAAGACAAGTAAAAATGTGCCAAAATTACATCATGGTCATGAAATCACATCAAGTTAGATCAAGAGTAACATCAAAAAGTAAAACTAGTCAAAACTGGCCAAAATTCTGAGCTGAAGAGTGAAAAATAGGGCAAAATTCTCTATGCGCCGCACCCAAAATCTCTATGCGTAGCACCACTTTGGAGCTGATTTTGAGGCCCTTCCCAAAGCCCAAATTGAGCTCATGATAGCCCATTGGAAATCCCTGCCTGTCTGCTTCCCAACCCAAGTGGAATTTTGGGATTTGGATGTCATTTGGCCCTCAAAAACTTCAATCTCCTAAGACTGCTTCCTGTGGGTGCAAAAGGTGGTAGAGAGATCATTTTTTGTGTGTTTTTGACCCTTTAGGTAACTCAGAACTTGATGAAATCCTTAGGTAATTCATGAGCGTGCATAAATTCTCATAATAAATCTATAAATTCAAAGTTTAACTTCAGAGGATCTCCCAATTATAAGTGCGCGCCAAGTGGCGCTACGCGTTGGGTAGGAAAATATGTTTTGAAGCCTAAAAATTCAAAATTGATTAAATTTTCTCCAAATTTTCTGAAATTTGGAGTGGAGGTCCATCATTGAGTATTATGCTCATCCAAGGAATCTTCATCCAAGATTCGGAGTCTATCACCCCTTTTGCGTCGTTTTAGTGCTCTCCTTAGTCTTGCCTTCAGGATTTTGATCCTCGCTTTGCAAACATGAGTTCGTGCCCAATAATGATTTTTCATGTGTCTAAGCATGTCCTTTTCCCTGTTTGCCTTCGCTAACAACTTCTCAAGATGAATTTTGATCTTCTCATGCCAACTCTCTTGATCAACATTGATCTCTTGCTGAAGTGAAGTGAGCTCCACCTTCCTCCTTTAGGCGGCTTAGCGATTTTCCCGTATGTTTTGCCACCTTTATGAGGTCTCCTAGGTGCATGTGCCTCTGTTGGTGAATAATTGTGTGTCTCCTCTTCAAACTCATATAAAGGATCAGATGCCATCTCTACTAGTGATTTAATTGTCTTGATGAAAAATGGGTGATTTTATGATGTGTCTTGACTTTGGCATCAAGGGAAATAATGATATAAGGGACTGTGGATGGGGGAAAAGAGTGAGGGATTTAGGGACTGTTGGGGTAGGACTTAACTAAGGGAATAGGGAATTAGGGAATAAATTGGGAGCTTCTAGTATAAGACTAGGGTTTGTGAATTTGTATTTGGGACTGGGAAATGGGAATTGGGATAGGGATAGATGATTTTTAGGAATATGAGAGTTTAGGGAATGGGAGGAATAAGGTGAGAGAAAAGGAGTGAAGGAATGAAAAGGTGAAGGAATGGGAAAATTTACTTGGCAGCCACAATAACCAATGCAAACCTTAGTCTAGCCCTACTAGGTAGTAGTTTCTTGGGAAATGTCAAGAATGTAGGGTTTGATATTTCCTTTAGACAATCACCATAAACTTTATGAAAAACTCCTTTACTAGCAATGTAGAGATCGTAGCTTACATGCACAATAGGAGTCGTGAACAATTTTGGCAATTTGAGAGAGTTTTTAGTGAAACAGGCTTGGCAGCTCTATGCGCCATGCCACAAGCCCAACGGGCCGCACCTTCCCTATGTGTCGCGCCAGTGTAACTTTACACTGGAAATTGCTGCCCAATGCGTCGCGCCACCACCCAGTGTGTAGTACTTTTTCCAGGAGAATTTTGGAGGCCTTCCTTGTATCCAAATTGGGTCAGAGATAGCTCTTTGTAAATGTATTTGAGTCTACTTTTCAATCCAAGTGGAATTTTTCAATTTGGAGTTCATTTGCCCTGTCAAAAATCAAATCTCCCAATACTGATCAAAATGTGCAAAATGAGGCTCCCTAAAGGCATAGTACTATTGAAGTCAACCTTTTAAGGGCTTCCTCAACTCCATATTGAGCTCATGATAGCTCATTGGAAAGCTATTGGTGTCTAGCTAGCATTTTACTCATCAATCAAGTCATGTGGCCAACCATGCTAGGAGAAAGCTTGATTTTCTCAAGGTCACTTCAGAGGTGCATCAATTCTCTTGAGGCAACTGTATTTTTGACATTCCTCTAAAACCATGATGCCTGTGTAAAACATGAAGGAGGTTTTTCTTCCTTGGACATTTGTGGAAAAAATATCTCTCAATTTTCCCAAATTCATCTTTTCTTGCTGAAAAACATCATTTGAGTAAAACCTACCTCGATGTGTGGAACAAGGGATTTGTTGAAATGAAGCGAAATGAAGGGGATAAGGGGCTTCTAAATTCTTGAGAAAATTTTAGGAAGTAGGGAGAGATGTTAGGAAGTAGGAAAAAGTGGAATTTCAAACATTGAGTAAGGGGAAGGGGTCAGAAAGAGCAAAACACAGGCCTAGCCTTGAAAATTGTCAAGTTGTAGCAAGAAACTAGGGTTTGTGTGAAAATGAGGAATTTGGGGGATCTCAGTGATGGGAAGTGTTTAATAAGGTACATTAAGGATAGGGAAAGGTGCATTAACATTAGGATACAAGTTTTTCCCATGATTTGACCATCCAAGAGAAATTGCCTTCAAAACCCTAGGAGAGGGAAATGAACTTTAAATAGGCACAACTAAAGCATGAACAAGGTGTAAAATGACCTAGTCGAACTTTACATGATGATGACAACCCCTTGAATAATGGTACAGTTAGCTAAATGGTGACATGGACCAACATTTGGAAACTTTGAAAGGAGTAAAAGCAAACCCTAGACCTAATACCTAGTGACCAAATTTTACTTGAAGACTCACTGAAATGACAAAATTTGACCTTGACACTCTGAGACCACTTTGTAAGAGCATATTTGATCATTGGAGAAAGGCTGCAAATACTGACACTAACATTGGCTCCAATGGGGATGGTAGCTCCTTGGAGGTGCCAAGAACCACAGAGCTTTGGGAGAGCAAACCAGTGCCTTATCCATTGGGCAATGGAATCAATAACTTCAAAACACCCAAAAACCAATAAATTTGACTTGAGACTCATACTTGAAATGACTAATCCAAAAATGAAACAAGACTCTCAAAAGCTGAAACTGGACACTCAACTGAAACTTTCTTTAAACTGACTGAAACAAAAAATGACTCAATACTGACTTAATTGAAACAAGTACTTACAAAGCTTTCAAAGGGCAGCAGTCCATCGAGATTTGAGGGCTTGAAATCATGATGAAGACTACCTGCTTACTGACAAAATATGTATAATCATGTGAAGTGGGCCTTCCAATGTAACCAATCCACCGAATGGTTACTCCATGAACTTCTGCTCTCTCTTTCCTCGAGCAAGCAGAACGATGTACATGTAGGCAACTCACAATAAAAATTGAAACCAAGGCTTATGCTAACAAACCAGCCAACATTCATCTTCTCTGGTGCTTGCAAAAGAATGCCAAAAGGATCTTGAAAATCCTGAAGCATTAGCTTGTCTTGAGATCCAGCAGCAAAAATACAAGTACTCCCTTCATTCTGATCTGAAAGAACAACTGGTTTCTCAGTGAAAGGAAGGCACAGAGAGGTATAATTTTCTGCCATCTGAGTGTTAGCTGTAAATTCCTTTACCATGAGAAATTCTGGCATAATGTCTCTCTCAAGCTCATATTCCTCAACTTCATGGTCTAGGTCATTCTTATACATAAGAAAATCTTCAAGATTATCAAACATGATAGCCTTATCATCTTCATGAAAGAAAATATTATTTGTTCGCTGATCTATAAATCTAATTTCAAGACTATCTTCATTTTCAAAAGAAGAACAAGTTTCACCAACACCTTCTTGACCATGTGCACACTGCAAACCTGCATTAGCTTTGGCTCTAACTTGACCTTTCAGGAGTTGATCTATCTCATCTTCAGACAAATGAGATAATATTTTTTGTTTCCTTTTGCTCAAGTAGTTATTGTCTTCTTGAAATAACTTTTCAAAACATGAAAAACTTGAATGACAGTCCACAAATCCCTGGTCTTCTGGAATTTGAAAACATTGTTGATCATCTTCATATGACATAGCAATCAAATTATCCTTTATCATTGAGCTATCGAAAGAAGATTTTTCACTTACTTGAACAAAGATCTCATCTTGCTTTTCATGAAATGGCTGGATTACCTCCTCATGAAGGCTTTGGTCAATAACTTTGACTTCTTCATTCCAGATGATCTCAACACCAAATCTCTCCTTCATGGGGTTCAAAACAAGGTAGTATTGATCATCATGATCTGAATTTAGATTTGAAATAACTGACTTGACTTTACCACAATGTGAAATTGAAACTTGACTTTCCTGCATCCTGTCTTCTTCTTTGGACAGATCTGAAATAAAACCTTCTCTTTCATCATTTTCCATTGTGCGAAGATCTTGATCCTGCTGCAAAGTTTCTTGAGCATCTTGATGAGTATCCTCTAAGCTCTCTTTATGCTGCTGAAATGGATTTTCATACAGGGTTTCCATGATCTCATTATCCATGAAGTCATGATCTTCATAAACTTTTCAAGATTTTCAATAAAATTATGAACATGGCTACAATAGTTCTAAACTAAAGTTAAGGATGGATAAGATTCTTTATACCTTTCAAACAACATGGGATGAAAATCTTTCAAACAGTAAATACAAGAAGGTGGCAAAATTTCATACCAAGATCAGGCTTCACCTTCCAGAGTGGCCATGAATATCTTCATCAAGAAATCCTCAGGAAAATCAACCTTCAACTTGCGAATATGTATGTGAAATCTAACCAGATGTAAAGCAACATCCTTCCTATCATCATCTTTAAACGTAGGCAAATTCCTTTGCTAATCTACCTTACCAATTTTATTTTCAAAACCTAGAATGTGCTCTCATCTCATGGGAGCATACCTTTGATCCATCGAAACCATTTTCATAACTATGAATTAACCAAGAAATTCTTCAGGCTACTGGTTCTTGAAGAGTAGAGTCGGCATAAAAAGTCTGAACCTTGGGATTTTCGACATTGGAGTCGCCAGGTGAATGATTTCAGCCTTCCGATGTCCGATTGCTATCCACCATAAACAATAAGATCTAACTTGATTCATGTGCTGGGGTGATCATTTGGATCATATGTTTAGTTTATAAACTAGACCGGAGATTGACTGAAGCAGCATTAATCTACTTTCACTGATGCAAAGCAAGAGCGTTTCGAAGGCTACCTGGCTAACTTCAGGCTCTAATTGTAGTCTACAAAGCTGGAAAATGAAAATAAACTTTCTTCCCCAGCCAAGTCGCGACTATGTTAAAGCCTAGAATTACCTCAGGCTGAAAAGTTAAGCGTCTAGGACCACATCAAACCACACTTAGCCTTGTAGCTAGCCCTACGAGGACAGGAGAGGGCTCTCTCCAAGTCAATCTCAAAAAAATATAGTCGTATGGGGCTTGATATGAATGATTTAACTAATCTTAGGCTAGGTATGAAGTACAAGGATTTGATTTGATTTTTTGGGGGTTTTTGTTCGAATCAAGGGAAAGGCAAATTAGGGTCTGGGGATGAGACCAAAGTTTTGTAGAGTTCCAGTTGGGGCAAGGTAGGCAGCAGTTTTTATGATTTATATTAAATGAATGGATAGAAAATACTGTTGAGGAGCTGAAGAGGGCAAGAGGCTACAAGAATCCTCTCCAAACAGATGAAAACATGTAAAACTAAGCAAATTTTATGGCAGAGCACCATAAGTTAATGAATTCTACCTTTGTCACTCAATTTGTTTAATTTCAGAAGCAAAGAGAAGGGAAATGGCATACATGAAACATCAATGAACTTACAATTGCATAAAGAAAAACACCATCAAAACACAGAGCCACAAGGATCGCAATAAGTGCTACAAAACCCTGGTCTTTCCTTTGCCAAAAATGCTGAAAATGAATGTACAATGAATTGCCAAGCAATCCCAAGTGTCCAACCCTGAAAATGACTGAGAAATTACATGATATAAGCAAGCCTAACTCCTTCCAATCCCTCTAGGGTTCGAGCTCATCAATCTAGGAGCTGTTTCGACCATATCTAAACAATGAATTGAAAAATAGGCAATGAAACAACTTGCCTCTATATGTTAGGCAACTGATTCATTCACTCACATTTCACCTTTTGGTGAATGAATCTACTAAGACAAGTTAAAATGTGCCAAAATTACATCATGGTCATGAAATTACATCAAGTTAGATAAAGAGTAACATCAAAAAGTAAAACTAATCAAAACTGGCAAAAATTCTGAGCTGAAGAGTGAAAATTAGGCCAACATTCTCTATGCGCCACGCCCGAAATCTCTATGCATAACACAACTTTGGAGCTGATTGGATCCCCTTCCTAAGTCCAAATTGAGCTCATGATAGCTCATTGGAAAGCCCTACCTGTCTACTATCCAAACCAAGTGGAATTTTAGGATTTGAATGTCATTTGCATGTCCAAACCTTCAATCTTCCATGACTGCTTCCTTTGGGTGCAAAAGGTGGCAGAGAGGTCATTTTTTGTGTGTTTTTTACCCTTTAGGCAACCCGGAACGTGATGAAATCCTTAGGTAATTCATGAACATGCATAAATTTTCATAATAAATCAAAAATGCAAAGATTTCCTCTGGAGGATCTCCGAATTATAAGCGCGTGCCAAGTGGCGCTACGTATTGGGCAGGAAAATCTATTTTGAAGCCCAAAAATTCGAAATTGAAAAAATTTTCTCCAAATTTGCCAAAATTTGGACTGAAGGTCCACCATTGAGTATCATGCTCAGCCAATGAAGCTTCAGCTAAGATTCAGAATCTATCATCCCTTTTGTGTCATTTTAGTGCTCTCCTTAGTCTTGCCTTCAGGCTTTTGATCGTCGCTTTGCAAACATGAGTTCGTGCCCAATAATGATTTTTCATGTGCCTGAGCATGTCCTTGGCCCTATTTTCCTTCATCAACAGCTTCTCAAGATGAATGTTGATCCTCTCAGGCCAACTATCTCGATCAGCATTGAGCTCTTGCTGAAGTGAAGTGAGCTCCACCTTCCTCCTTTGGGCGGCTTGGCGTTTTTCCCGTATGTTTTGCCACCTTTATGAGGTCTCCTGGGTGCATGTACCTCTGTTGGTGAATCACTGTGTGTCTCCTCTTGATACTCATATGAAGGATCAGATGCCATCTCTGCTGGTGATTGAACTGTTTTGATGAAAAATAGGTGATTTTATGATGTGTCTTGACTTTGGCACCAAGGGAAATAATGATATAAGGGACTCTGGAGGGGGGGAAAGAGTGAGGGATTTAGGGACTATTGGGGTAGGGTTTAACTAAGGGAACATGGAATTATAGAATAATTTGGGAGCTTTTAGTAGAGTACTAGGGTTTGGGAATTTGTATTTGGGACTGGGAAATGGGAATTCGGGTAGGGATAGATGAATTTTAGGAATATGATAGTTTAGGGAATGGGAGGAATAAGGTGAGAGAAAAGGAGTGCAGGAGTGAAAAGGTGAAGGAATGGGAAAATGTACTTGGCAGCCAAAATAACCAATGCAAACCGTAGGCTAGCCCTACTAGGCAGCAATTTCTTGGGAAATGTCAAGACTGTAGCATTTGATATTTCCTTTAGACAATCACCATAAACTTTACAAAAACCTCCTTTACTAGCAATGGAGAGATCCTAGCTTACATGCACAATAGGAGTCGTGAACAATTTTGGCAATTTGAGAGAGTTTTTAGTGAAACAGGATTGGAAGCTCTATGCACTATGCCATAAGCCCAATGCACCATTCCTTCCCTATGTGCCGTGCCAGTGTAAATTTGCACTAGAAATTGCTTCCCAATGCACCGCGCCAATTATGTGCGGCGCATCAGTTGCCTAATGCATCGCGTCACCATCCAGTGCGTATCACTTTTTCTAGGAGATGTTTGGAGGCCTTCTCGGTGTCCAAATTGGGTATGAGATAGCTCGTTGGAATGGTATTCGAGTCTAATTTCTAATGTAAGTGGAAAGTTTCAATTTGGAGTTCATTGTCCCTGTCAAAAATCAAATCGCCCAAGACTGGTCAAAATGTGCAAAATGAGGCTGCCTAAATGCAGAGTGCTATTGCAGTCAACGTTTTAAAGGCTTCCTCAACTCCAAATTGAGCTCATGATAGCTCATTGGAAATATATTTGTGTCTAGTTAGCATTGGACTCATCATGCAAGTCAGTTGGCCAACCAAGCTAGGAGAGAACTTGATTTTCCCAAGGTCACATCAGATGTGCATCAATTCTCCCGAGGCAACTATATTTTTTGGCATTTCTCTAAAACCATGATGCCTGTGTAAAAAGTGAAGGAGGTTTTTCTTGGCCTATTGTGGACAAAAAAGTTTCTCAATTTTTCCAAATTCATGATTTCTTTTTGATAAACATCATTTGAGTAAAACCTACCCCGATGTATGGAACAGAGGATTTGTTAAAATGAAGAGAAATGAAGGGGATAAGGGGCTTCTAAATTCTTGAGAAAATTTTGGGAAGTAAGGGGAGATGTTAAAAAGTAGGGAAGAGTGGAATTTCAAATATTGAGTGAGGAGAAGGGGTCCAAAAGGGAAAAACACAGACCTAGCCTTGAAAATTGTCAACTTGTAGCAAGAAACTAGGGTTTGTGCGAAAATGAGGAATTTGGGGGATCTCAGTGATGGGAAGTGTTTAATAAATTACATTAAGGATAGGGAAAGGTGTATGAACATCAGGATACAATTTTTTCTGATGATTTGACCACCCAAGAGAAATTGCCTTCAAAACCCTAGGAGAGGGAAACAAACTTTACCTAGGCACAACTGAAGCATGAACAAGGTGTAAAATGACCCAGTGGAACTTGACATGATGATGACAACCCCCTGAATAATGGTATGGTTAGCTGAATGGTGACATGGACTGACATTTGGACAACTTTGAAAGGAGTAAAATCAAACCCTAGACCTAATACCTAGTGAACAAATTTTACTTGAAGATTCACTGAAATGACAAAATTTGACCTTGACTCTCTGAGACCACTTTGTAAGAGCATATTTGATCACTAGAGGAAGGCTACAAATACTGAAACTAACATATCGTTTACCCTTATATTCAATTTTTGGAAGTCCTCAATGTGCTCTTCCATTGAACCCTTTTGTTTGAGATTTATCAATTGGCTAAAGAAGGTGTTTCTCTTTGTATCCTCATAATGTGCTATCATTTCCTCTCTGAAAATTGACCAAGTGACAAGTGGTTTATGAGAACAAAGCCCTTTGTACCGTAAAAATTGATTCCATTCTAAATAATTAGATGCAATACATACCTTTTGTAACAGTGGTACCCCATGTAGATCAAAATATTTCTCCATCTATAGTATCCAATTTTCTGGATCCTTGCCATCAAACATCTTCATCTCAAATTTTATTGATTTTAGGAGCTCAATCTTCAAATGACTATAAATCTGTACTTTCAAATCTTCTAAAATTTGGGTTTGTAATAACCCTCTGAGTCCTCTTTCTAACTCTGCATGTCTGATCACAATTGGATTCCTGAAGGAATATTTATTCCCAATCTCTCGTGATGACCTAATTATATACTAGTTTAGTAGCGCAAACTTTTATGACGTGCCGCGTGTCATTGTTTCAACCTTATGTTCTAAAAATTATACCCAAACAAAACACAGTATGTCCTCTTTCGGTAACTTCTTACAAAATTTCAATCTGATGGTCAGAGAGAATGTCATGATGATTTTTCCAAGGTCACCTGTTTAGGATGTAATTCAAGTGTATCCAAAAACCCTAAATTCCTGAGATCATATATCCGAGCATTAGCAAGAAAAGATCTAAAATTTGGACTTGAGGTTCAAACCGATCTCTTCTCAAATGGGTTTTTGTTTAGGTTCTAAAACTTCGTAGTGACAAATTTATAGCGCAAATTCCATGATGACTTATTTCAGAAGAAATTATGGAGCTTGCAAAAACCCTAACTTCCTCATGTTATATATCCTAAACTATAGTGAGACAATATCTGAAATTTGGACTTGAGGTTTAGCGAGATTCTATCTCAAATGGGTTTTTTTAGCCTTTGAAACATCACAAAAACAAAGTTATAGAGAAATTGCCACGATGACCTGTTTAGAGCAGCGAAACCCTAGAATCCAAAGCTCTCATACCAAATGTTATGAATCCAACTCATAAAAGGATAGAAAAGATAGATCAACACCTCAAAAATAATCCTCTTCGAGGGAGAAACCTCCTTTACATTACACAAATGAACAATTCTTGGATGATACAAATGACAAGACCTCTTTTCTATATATAGGAGTCTAAGGGGTCATAATATAATCAGAGCCGACATAACAATAATAATGTAAGGGAACAATAATAACAATAGTGGGCTTCTATGGGGCACAATAATGACAATATGGCAACTACATGGGCACAACAATATAATAAGGGGGTTGTACTAATAACAATAAGGGGTTACACTAGTAGTATAGGGACCTAACAACTTTGTTCCTCAAATCGGTGTCCATGTCCCCTCTCTGATGCATTAAACCTCTTAGGTGGTGTGATAATCTCCTTGTTACCTGTATCCTAACGCGTTGCTCTCTTTCTATCCCATTTACCTTTGTTCTTTGCATTACCTTGGCTTAGTCTCGATTCTACACTTTGATTGTTCATAGCAATGCCTTAGCTTCTGACTGGCCTCCTCCAATGATCTAGGCTCATCAAACTCAAATCTATCTTTAAATGCAACTAGTAACCCACTAATGATGCTCTGAATCTTGGCCTTTTCCTCTGTGAGATAAGGCACATACCTCAATAAGTCCAAGAACCTACTAGTGTACTAATCATCCGTGATAGATCCCATCTTTAGCTCATAAAATTCCTTCACCCTATCATCAAAGTATCTTTCTGACAAATACTTCTTCTTGAATAATCACTCAAACTCACTTCAAATAAAATCTTCCTCATGAATACATATGACATTCTTTAATCTTCCCACCAAATGTCTGTGTTACCATTGAATTGAATGTATCCACTCTAACTTTCATGTTATCTAAATAGTCATCCAACCTAAAGAATTTCCTCATGCCAAGCAACCATGCATGTGAATCCTGTGCTTTATTCATCTCTCCATCAAATTTTGGTGGTTTTTATTTCTTAAATTCATTTGGAAAATATCCACTATCACTCCTCCTATAAGGATGATACTGATGATGATCATAATTCTCATCTGAATTGGAACTAGAATCATACATATGTCTATGCCCTCTCCTATCTAGAGTATCCAATAATCTTCCATCTCTCATTATGTCATATCTATCTGACCTGCGACCACTATGTCCATATGCCCCATTAGTTCTATCCTCCTTCTCATAGTTGATCTAATGTGGTCCTTATCACTGCAAATATAACAAACTCTAAAGCATTATTGCATTTACCTTTGTTTGTTTTTCCTGTGCCTGTATGATTATGTCATTCTCTACCTTAAAACTTGTTATTTCTTCCCTTAAGTTTCTTAGTGTAACTGCCAAATCATAAGGACTCCCAAAACCGTACTGATCCTTGGATTCATAGGGAGAGTCTTTGTAGTCAACCATATTACTATCCATTTAATATTTCTTCTTGCAAGGTGTATCATGTCAGCTAAACCAAATCACAAAAAAACAATGTATCTTAGTATAGCTCGAGGAGTATACCTTGTCTGCGTGATCAACAAAACAATGTGATACATGTATAACATAATCATGACATCACATAAAAACATAAAACATAAGCGTATGACCATGCATTCCACCATTCTAGCTAGGGTCCAGTCATTAATGCATGACCTCAACAACAACACACACAACGAACTCATGCATGAAAACCACCATCGTTACGTCACTATACACTTGACCACATGCAAACATGAAGATGCATAAGCGATGCATAACCATCCACACATATTCATAAATACATATGACCAAGCATGAATGAAAAATATTTCAAATCAAACCTACAAGAACGATACATGCAACCAATCATACAAGAATGTAACCAAACATACGACAACGATACATGTAAGCAACATGAATTCGACATGTAACCAATTATACACTCACAGTGATGCATTCCACAATCACACCTCAAATTTCACATCACGACATCACTACAACCATGAACAACATCATGAAAATGAAATAAGAACATGGAATTCAATGGTGAGAGACAAACATGCAATTAACATGCATGCATGATCAACATATAGCCCATCCAGTTTGAGGGGTGAACCATGCTCTAACACAACTCTGTCACCCTCCTCCCACATCTACTCAAGCAACCGATCAACCGAGGTAAACATGCGACGAGAGGCCACTATGATATGGTTTGACCTCCTAAGTCCCATTAAGGAAGTGGAACCGATGGAAACATACCACACAAACATTAATTATCAACTACATGACCCTCAGGAGCCAATCCAATACTTTAGACAGCTTGCCTTTGGGTCCCACTGAGATTTTGGACAATTTAAGTCTCAGTCTCTCCCATGTTATACGAATGAGATCAACCAGCAACCCAAAGTCACTCTCACATGCTTGCCTACCAGTGACCAAAGACAAAAACTCTTAGTGCTATGCCAGTGACTTCAAGATTTCAGCCACTTTTTCAGGCCCAGAGCCCAAGTCACTACCCAAAATTGAAAAATTTCTTTAGATCGGTAAAATAACATGGAAATGACAGTATTGAAGAAAATACTTGTTCAAGACCTCCACTGGACCCTTACTATCCATGATAGACATTTCATCAAACATATTGCAAATGTGTAATATACAGTTGTAATTAACAGTTCTGGGCATAGGGGTCTCATACTTAGCTTAGAATCAATAAGAACCATTGATGCCTCAAAACATCAACTTCCATTCCATCCACTAGGTCATAGATACATTGATCATTCAGTTACAAGTAAAAACATGAGGAAATCCATACATGGATGCTCTCATAAAGCACATACATAACCATCATAATAGGGACAAAAATACTCATGAAAGTACAACCATATAGACCACATACAATCCATCAAAATTCTCATAGAAATACGAGGAGAAATAACCTTTAATTAAAGATGTGTAATCCAAACTCGGGATGGGACTTCCACGTTCCACCTGACAATTGAATGGCTAAGCTAAATCTCTCTTCAGCCATTAACCCTCGTGCCATATTCTAGGTATTAATGTGGGATCTAATAGAACACAACAATCTAAACTTAGCTAGGGCTTCCAAAAGTCATCCACCTCAACCCATCAAATGTTGATTCCACCTCACCGTTATACATCACAAAACCATCTGTTAAGCCCTATACTACTAGTGTAACAAATTATTGTTATTAGCGCAACCCCCTTATTGTATTATTGTGTCCATATAGTCCCCATGTTGTTATTACTATGCCCCATAGAAGCCCACTATTGTTATTGGTGTGCCCCTACAATATTATCGTTATGTAGGCTCTAATTGTATTGCGACCCCTTAGACTCCTATATATAGAAAGGAGGCTTTTCCTTTTGTATCATCCAAGAATTATTCATTTCTGTAATGAGAAGGAAGTTTCCCCCTTGAAGAGGCTTATTTCTAAGTCATTGATCTATATTTTCTATTTTTTTGTGAGTTGGTTTCACAACATTTGTTATTAGAGATTTGGATTCTCGGGTTTCGCTGCTCCAAACATGCCATCATGGAATTTTTACTATAAATATTTCACTACGAAGTTTCAGAAGATAAAAAAAATCCTTTGAGCTAAAATCACTTTGAACCTCATGTATGAATTTCAGATCTTGTCTCGCTATATTTTCGGAGATATGATTGGAGGAAGTTAGGGTTTTTCCAAGCTTCGGAATTCCATCTCAAACAGGTCATCATGTAATTTTCAATATAAGTTTGTTTCTATGAAGGTTCTGACTCTCAAATTCAAACCCATTTGAGATGAAAGTGTGGTGAATCTCGAGCCCAAATTTTAGATGTTGTTGCACTATACTTTCGGAGATATGGTCCAAGAAATTTAGGGTTTTTACAGGCTCCTGAATTACATCCTAGACAGGTGAGCTTGGGAAAATAATCATTGCTTTCTATCTAAGCATCAGATTGAAATTTTGTAAGAAGTTACAGAAAATGGACAAACTTTATTTCTCTATGTATCATTTTTAGGTCTGAGGGTCGAAACAGTGACACGTGGAACTTTGTAGAAGTTCACTCTACTGAAAAAGTATATACTCAGGTCATTGTGGGCAATTGGGCATAACTATTTCTTGGATAATCCAATTTCAGTCAGACTTGTGGCATTGGAAGCAGGACATAGAGGGATACCCCAGGTCATAATTCCAAACCTTCGAGATCCGAACTTTCATAGATACAACAAATTGAATATTGAGATCCTAAAAGAAAGAAAAATAATGACTCTAATCAAGAAAATAGAAACACCTAGTAATCAAAATTGGAAGGATGATTTGAAGAATGCGATTAGAGCTAGGATAAATAGTTTTATCTATCTCATGGAAGTTGATATCGATGGTGTGAAATTATATTGGAAGAAAGGCATGGAATATTTGAAGAAAGACATGGAAGTTTTGAAGGAAGGTGGGACAAAGCTGCTACAAGAAAGGCCTCCTAATGGGGAAAAGGTAGTAGAGGAAATTCATGATGAGAACAAAAGTAATGTTAATCATGATTTCTAGAATCTAATGTTGGATTGAAGACCCAACATATTCCAAATATGGATATGAGGAAGTTTGATGACAAGGATCCTGTAACATGGATACTACAAATGGAGAAATATTCTGATTTACATAATGTCCAAAACACACAAAAGGTACGTATCGCATCTTTGTATTTAGAACCGAATCATTTTGTAAGGTATAGAGGGATATGTACTCGTAAATAACTTGTCAGCTGGTCAATTTTCATGGAGGAAATGATAGCACATTATGAGGATACAAAGAACAACACCTTCTTTAGCCATTTGATAACTTTGAAACAAAAGGGTTCAATGGTAGAGCATATTGAGGACTTCCAAAAATTGAATATAAGGGTAAATGATATTCCAGAGAAGCATAGGATTGAAGTCTTCATAGAGACTTTAAATGATAACACCCAACATGAGGTTCACCTTTGGGAACCTGATTCATTGGACAAGGCATATAGGTTGAAAAGAAAATTTTAAACCAAAATTATGGCAACAAGGAAGCCTACCACTCATAATTATAAAGATGGAACTATTTTTGCTCCTATCATTTGACCACCTACAATGTTGACACCAAAAAAATTGGAAGAAAAAAGAGCAAAAGGGTTTTGTTACAATTGTGGTAGAAAAAACACTAAATGTCATAAGTGTGCTGAGAAGAAATTAATTTACATAGATGGGGAAGAGGAGGAAGAAAAGGAATAAGAAATGTCAAAGGAAGAGGATATACACTAGGAACCAATCCCAAAGAAAGAAGAAATGAATCTTACCATATCTTGTAATGCATTGACGGGAATTACCACTCCTCAAACTCTCAATATAGAAGGGCATATCAAGAAGAAAAGGTAATAGTGTTGATTGATTCAGGTAGTACCCATAATTTTATTCATTGTAAGATAGGCAAGGAATTGAATCAATTCCAAAATCTAGCACTAAAGTATCAAGTAATGGTTGCAAATGGAGGAACCATAAATTTCTTTAGAAAGTGTCCTAATATCAAGCTATCCATGGTAGAATATGTCTTGAGTAGTCCAATGCTTTCTATTCCAATGGGTGGTGTAGATGTTGTACTAGGAGTCTAATGGCTACAATCTTTGGGTACGATAGATTTTAATTTTCAAGAACTTTTCTTGAATTTTTTTTGGCAAGGAAAGGAAGTTGAATTAAGGGTTATCACAAGGAAACCAGGAAATATAATCATCTCTAACAACAAGAAAAATCTTCTAAGGAAAGAACAACGGGGCATAATATCACAATTATGTTCACTAGAGGTTCCCCCATCAAAATCATCTATTTGTTAAGATCTCCAAAATGTTTTAGACAATCATTCTAAGGTATTTGAAACTCCCAAAGGCCTCCCACCTATTCGTGATCATGATCATGATATTCATTTGATTCCAAGAAGTGTTCCCCCAAACATCAGGCCTTAGAGATATCCATATGCCCAAAATACTGAAATTGAACGTATGGTTGTAGAAATGCTAGAGGTTGGTATAATTCAACCTATTCAAAGTTCTTTCTCTTCGCCAATGGTATTGGTACACAAGGAGGATGGATCATGGCACATGTGTCCAAATTATAGGAAGCTCAAGAAGCTTACTATTAAAGATAAATTTCCCATTCATGTAATTGATGAATTATTGGATGAATTACATGGAGGAATTTACTTTAGGAAGTCAGATCTTCATTCAGGATATCATCAAATCATAATGAACACTGAAGACATTCCAAAAGCAACGTTTAGAACTCATGTGGTTCATTATCAATTTTTGGTCATGCTTTTTTTCCTTACCAATGTACCTTCTACATTTCAAGGTTTGATGAATTCAATTTTCAAACCCTTCCTTAGAAAATTTGTGTTAGTATTTTTTGATGATATACTAATCTACAAAAAGTCTTCGAAGGATCATGTTCAACATGTTTACAGGGTTCTCAAACTATTGGAGGAGAAACAATTATATGAAAAAACCTCCAAAAGATTTTTTGGAGTACAAGAGGTGGAATATTTAGGCACTCAGTTAGCTCATAGCTCATCTTATCATGCTCAATCTGATGGGAAAATTGAGATAGTGAACAAATGTTTGGAAGAATATCTTCATTGTTTTGTATCATATAAAGAAACACAATGGGTCAAGTATTTGCCTCTAGTTGAATGGTGGTATAAAACATCATTCCATACTACAACAAAAACAACCCCATTTATGGCACTTTATTGATATCATCCACTGTCCATCACATCATCTTTAAAATAAAATTGTAAGGTTCAAGCAGTGGAAGATCACATTGAGCATCAACAACAAGTTCTCAAACTCTTAAAGGATAACCTCACTTTAGCACAAAATAGAATGAAACAACAAGCATATCAACATCACATCGAAAGAATGTTTGATGTAGGCGACTGAGTATTTCTACGACTACAACCATACAAACTATTTTCCGTCAAGAAAGCTAAGAAGGATAATAAATTATAACCAAAGTATTATGGTCCTTACAAGGTGTTACAAAAGATTAGTATTCTGGCATACAAATTGGAGCTTCTTGCATCTTCCCAAGTGCACGCAGTTTTCCATGTTTCATGCTTAAAGAAGGTTATAGGTGAGAAGATCCAGTTCAAACAATATTGCCATAACTTGATGAGGAAGGAGAAATCATATTGGAATCGGAAGCAGTGACAAAAAAAAGAAATTGAAAACTACAAAATCGATCAATTTTAAAGTATCTCATCAAGTGAAAGAACTTACCCATTGAAGATTCCATATGGGAGGATGAGAATTTCATACAGAAGCATCCAAAACTACTCAAGCATTCAAGGCACCACTTTTTTAAGGAGAGAGGGATGTTAGGTCCCTATACTACTAGTGTAACCCCTTATTGTTATTAGTGCAACCCCCTTATTGTATTATTGTGCCCATATAGTCCCCATGTTGTTATTATTATGCCCCATAGAAGCCCACTATGTTTATTTTTGTGCCCCTACAATATTATTGTTATGTAGGCTTTGATTGTATTAGGACCCCTTAGACTCCTATATATAGAAAGAAGGTCTTGTCATTTGTATCATCCAATAATTGTTCATTTGTGTAATGTAAAGGAGGTTTCCCCTTGAAGAAGTTGATTTTGAAGTTGTTTCTCTATATTTTCTTCTATTTTGTGAGCTGGTTGCATAACACCATCATCTGATCAGTCTCTATCCTATCCATTCAAAGCTCCAGAGTGTTTGTTCCAACCAAGGCTCCAGGAACTAGTAATTCAAACCAAGCTAAGGAAACATGAGAACCAACCAAAAACAAACAATGAATGTAAACACACAATTACCATGGCTGTCCAGGAAATGGCAAGGCTAAGCCATCGACTGTCAATCTAGGAAACCATGCCAATGATAGATCACAACTAAGAAATCACATGCATGTGCCATGCATGCCAAAACTAGTGAAGGAAACATACATGCAACTTGGTACCTACAAGAAAATATTATGTATCTGCTAATCTCGATGCCTTCTTGTGTTTTAATACTCTTCCTTTGCCTTCTCGGTCCAAGAATCCAAGTATGCCACACCCACGAAGAGTGCTCCAATGAAACTCTAAGTCTCCAAGAGTATGAGAGAGAGAGAGAGAATAGAAGAGAGCTCCAACATTGAACTGACAAAAGGTTACCAAATGATCCTCTAAAGCCTTTTTATGAATGAGGCCTCTATTTTCTTCATTTTCCATTATTTTCAATCAAGTTCCTCCTCACATGCAACTAGTGACCTTTCACCTCCTTTTTCTCCTAATTTCCATTATTTTCATAAATAAATGTGCCAAAAATTCCATGTTGCCTTTCCAAAGCCTTATCAATTTCCTTTTCCAATTTCCTTAGCCGTAAATAATCATAAGTGATCCCCATCACTATGATTTTGTCGAGCATGCAACTTGGAAGAAGTGCACCAAAATCCATGGTTAATGTTTTTAAATTTTATTACATGGAATTTTCACGAGGTTTGTTACATCGACATTTACTATGACTATTGTGATGTATTGCATGGAGGTTAAATATATACTATCCATATAATAATTACAAATAATTAAATTAAAATTCTGGAAGGCCTATTTTGGAATAGACATACCTATTGACATAATTATTGTCCTGTTATAAAATTGGATTACTTTTACATTGATTTTAATGATTTTTCAAGTTTGATGTTTAGTGTTTCACCTTCCCATCTCATAGTTATTATCAAATATGCCATTACTAATCGATTATTTAAGCTTATATTTTTAAATATGTGATCCAATATCTCTCTCTCTCTCTCTCTCTCTCTCTCTCTCTCTCTCTCTCTCTCTATATATATATATATATATATATATATATATATATATATATATATATATATTATGGGATCTCCTTCTCTTATTCAAAATATTTGGATGATGAGCATCTATATCACCAAGGAAATAGTAACTCACAAACCCAAGGGACTCAATTGGATTTGAATAAGAGACATGGTTTCCTTATTGACAATAGGCCTTAGGTGGATGGTTTAATAACTTGAACTAAACCTTAAGAGTAATATATAGATATAGGACTGGTGTGCTTAATGATTAAGAACTTGTGTTTCCTCCTTCGAGGTCACATGTGTGAGAAGGGGGTAAGGTACATACACTTTCATAAATTAAGTAGTAAGAGAGGGTCCTTTGTTCCATAAAAGGGGAAATTTCCTATGTCAACTTAATGTTGGGCTAGGTAAAACATGTGTTCCCTCCTTGGAAGTCACGTGTGTGAATCTATATGGGGATAGGTCACCTTTGTAAACTAAGAAGTCAAGTAGTTTTGTTGACGGCGTGTTTTGTCCCACGGACAAGGGGGTTTCATATGTCAACTAAAAATTTGGTTAGGAAATATATATATATTTTATATATATATATATATATATATATTTTTATAATAATCTATTAGAGAGAGAGGAGAGAGGAGAGAGAAGAGATTCCTAGAAATCTTAAGAACTTCCTCACATTTCATCGATGATACCTAATGTAAATCAATTAGTGTTGATTGGGAACTCAATAGAGCACAATATCATCTCAAGGCGTTGACCCAAAGACATCCTACATGTAGCTCAAAGCACTCAACCAGTTTAGCTATCCCTCAAAACTTGTTGTTGCCACTATAATACCAAGACACCAAGATTCAATTTGCGCAAGGCCCAAGATCAATCCTAGCAATTGCCATTATAACACCAAGAATCCAGATATCCTAGGAATTTATGACTTAGAAAGAAGATGGCTTGAAACTCCCCAAGAGTAGGGAATATTACTCCTTGATCCTTAACACAATGGGCGAAAGATGTCCCCCATGGGATTTGAAACTAGTTGGAGGGGATAACATCCCTTTGTGCCAACTACTCAATCATCCTACAAAGAGACTTACATGTCATTTAAATTGTTCTTATATATTAAATATGTCATCATAACTATGTTTTTAGTAGGGGAAGGCATACTTCTATGCAGGTTATAAGATAAGGGTCATTTCCTTTAATTTATATTATTGAATATGAATTTGAAGATTGAAAACCAAATTAAAAAGCTGACAATAATATAAGTAACCATTTTTTTTATAAAATACTAAAATATATAAAATAAATAAACATTAGATAAATAGGTACATCAATGTTCAGATGAAATTGTGAATTGAAAAGTTGATCACTTCCTCTCTACATAAAAGACCAAATGTATTAATATTTCTCCCTTGAGGGAAATTGTTGTTAATGAACACATAGTGAGTATTTAATGAAATCCATGATTAATTATATGAAGATTCATAATGTAAATTATGATAATACATTTTTTTGGGGTAAGATATCATTATGATTCTTTTTCACAAGCAAAACGTCACTCAAAATGAAAACACATTAGAATTCCAACCAAAAAACTTTGTAATTATGTGAGTAAACATTTTTTAACCGATGGAAATGATTAAAGTACAGAAAATCAATGAAAATTAGATATAGAGAATAATTATATTAATGTTGATTCAAAAGTGGAAATTTAAGAATTAAACATTACCTTGGGAGATAGTGTTATGTATCTAGATCAAAATAACATAGAAGAAAAGATAGATCAATGACTTGATAATCAGCCACTTGGAGGTAGCTACCTCATTTTAGATCACATAAATCAACAATTATTGGATGGTTCAAATGAAAAGACCTCCTTTGTATATATAGGAGTCTAAAGGGTCAAATATAATTAGGGCCTACATAAAAATAATACTATAATGGTACAACAATAACAATAGTGAACTTCTATGGGGCGCACAATAACAATATAGGATCTACACTAGTATTATAATGACTTAATAAGCATGTCTCCTATAAAAACGTGTTTGTATCAATGCTTAAGTAGCTTTGAATGCTTCTATATAAATACTCATCCTCCCATGTGGAATCTTCAGCAAGTATGTTCTTCCACTTAATGAGATTCTTTGAAATTGATTTATTATGTAGTTGTTAGATTCTTGTTTCCATGATTGCTTTAGGATCCAATATGATTTTTCCTTCCTCATCACAATATGGCAATATAGTTTGAACTAAGAGCTTCTCACCTATCACCTCAGTAACTATCCTCTCAAACTCTATCAAATTTACAATAAAGTCATTATTTGCGTTCTTTGATATATTACAGCACTAGTTGAATTGAGGCTTCTGTGATCCATAATAGTTGAAAGAATAATTTTGGCGTAAATTACATGTAGACAGACATTTGTCGACGCGTTTCGAACCAACAAGTGTGGTTCATCGTCAGGACAAGTTGAAGAAACAGATCCGGCTTAGCATGTTAAATAGTCTGAGCAGAGTCTGCAATGGCTAAATTGACCAACGACTAATTTTGACTTTAGGACCCAGGTCAAATTATTATTTATTAATTTATTATTATTATTTTTATTATATTATTTTATTATTTATGGAAATAAGTTTTTTTTTTCCAAAGAAAAAAAGCAGTAACTTTTTATTAAAAAATAATGAAAAGTTACATAAGCAGATGTACTGAAACATGCCGTAAACATCCGCAAGGGCTCAAGTGCTTTCGTACCCCACACACCGTTAGCGAACTAACGTGCACAAAGAGTAAGAGAAAGAGAAAAGAAGAAGAGGACGGAGGGGAAAAACTGAAATCCGACAATGAGCAGAGCTCACGCTTCAAGTTTTCCTCCCATTTTTCTTTTCGAACTTACGCCACTCTCCTTGAGAGGGCTCGATCGATGCAATGACTATCTGTGTTTTTGTATTCTGAGGGCCAGTTTCTTTGTCTGAATCTGAAGTGTCTGAGTGATGGAGCCGTTTGTTGCCTCCCGTGCTGGGAGCCATACTGGACTTTTATGCCTTGTTGTCTGATGGGGTTTCCTTCTGATTCTCCATTTCTTGAGATACCTCGGTTTTCTCTACTGGGTTCTCTTCCTCTGCGGCTTTTGATTCTTCATCCTCTGAATCTAGGGGTGACAAAATGCCATCCTTTTTTCTTCTTCCCTTTCTGCTTTCTTTTATTCTTGGCTTCTGGACATGTACTTTGTAAGTGTCCTGTCTGCCTACAGAGCCTGCATCTGAAGGTGGTGTTTTCGTAATCCAGTACCTGTAGCCAGTTCTATTGTTTGTAGACTAGCCTGATGTTGTCCGACAGCCCTTTACTTAGATCTACTTCCACAAAGATCCATGCGAATGTGTAGATCCTTTCATCGATTCTTTCCAAATCTGTTTTGACATATTTCCCTATGTTGTTCCCTATACCTTCCAGCACTCGTTCATGCCAAAAGTCCAGTGGAAGATTGTATAGTCTAACCCAAACTGGCGTTTTTATTACAGTCATTTTATTTGGATCAAAATCTGGGAACCATGGGGTCACAAACAGCCCCGATGTTCCCCAGAACCATGGCCCTGAACTTATGACTGTATCTCTGACTTCCTTGGATGTAAATTTTACTATGAAAAACCCTTTTGAACATAGGTGGATATCACATTCCATGGTCCATCTGGAGAAGATCCAATGGAATAGATCCAAGGGTTTTGGCCAGTCACTATTGAAACGGCAGATTAGAGCTTGTGTTTCATAGTCATTGACGACATCATCGATCCTTATTGAATCTAAGTTTAAAGCTGGGGTTTCTTTTGATTCATCAACTATATATGGCCCAGGCAAGGAGCCGCTGAGGCCTGGAGAGGCCCCTGAATTCCTGCTACCCGAAGCGGACCCTGAATTCCTGTTTCCCTGTAATATGTTTTTATAGGATCCCTTTGGTTGTTGTTGGGCTGCACCTTTATTCCCTTTGTCTCCCCCTGAGGTGCTTGTCTGTCCATGATGCAGAGCCCCCCCTCTTAATCTGAGATTTAATGTAATGATGGATCCTGGCCCAATCTCGTAGCTCTCCAATGATCTACCGTCCTGAAGGGACCGCCTTCCACTGACTAGATGCTGGTCCTGAACTGGGAATCCCATTTCTGCCCTTATTTGTTGTTTAAGATGCATGGAAGTGTCTCCTGCCTAAACCCAAAATAAACGAGTTTTCCCCCGAGGGGGATTAATCAAAATCTGAAAACAAAAATTTGTTACCTGCTCTGGCTGATGGCGTAGTTTTCGATCTGGCTCCGTTTTGGATCGATTTCCTTTTTGGATTGCTAGATCCGCATAAGCTCTGCCCGATCTAGGGATGATGACTTCGATCTGCCTCCAGGGATCAGGCTGTAGTCCCAGATCTGGCCGCCTGTTTCGTTTGGGGCACAAAACGGGAAGATCTGACCTAGATCTGCAGTGGTTTGACCATGCAGGACACCGATCTGTGGCATAGGAACCCCTGTCTTTGCATGCAAAGTTCGTGAGAGTAAGGGTAATGTTGGCGTGAGCGGTAACGCCAAAACCTGCCGAAATCCCACCTCTGAGGGGGCTTCTGAACCCAATAGCTATTTCTATATATAGATCTCTGTTCTCAAGCCTTTTGATGGGCTTCGCCTCCAGATCCACCATTGACATATTCAGCCCAACACACAGGTAATAACATGGGCGAGGGCAATCATCAGTGCCAGGAAGTTTCGGTGTTTTCCATGCGTATGACCGAAAAGCCAAACCCGTGCCGGTTAATCGAATAGCGGCTGTGCGCACTAGTATCGCGCACCTGTGGCCGGACCATCGGAGTGCAAAGGCTGTGGGCAGCCCTGCAACGCCTCCGTTAATGTCCTCAATACCTGTGGTTCCAAAACCAGAGCGGGGGAAAGCTACAGCGCCGACCATCTCTCATTCGTCTCCCTTACTTTCATTTATGGAAATAAGTTACATTAGGTAAAATATATAAATAAATAAAATAGTTTTAATGGTTAGTTTAAAACTTAATTAATTTATTTATTTAAATTATTTATCTATATATATATATATATATATATATATATATATATATATATAGATAGATAAATGTTAGGATTAAAAAATAAATAAAATACTTTTAGTGGTAAGTTTAAAAGGATAATTTACTTATTTCTTTAAATTATTTAATAATTATTATTAATATTATACATATATAAAAATATATTTTAATTAAAATAATAATATTAAGTTATTAAGGACTAGAATAATTTTAATGGTAAGCTTAAAAAATATTTTATTTATTTATTTATTAATAATCTCTCACACACACACACACACATATATATATTAATTAAAATCATAAATATTATAATATTACAACACTCTTGGAACCCTAATAATGGATTTTTGAAGTAGAGAGACATTGTAAATATTTTTGGTTGGTTTGTGTTAAAAATCTATTTTTTTGCAAGGGTTTAAATGTTCTCGTTTCAACATTGTGTTTTCCTTTCCTTGCAAGATAGCATAGAGGTGGGAAAGTTTGCTTTCATTTCATTGCAGATAGTGTAGAAATGTATCTTCTTTTATTGCGATTAGTCTAGGTTTGTGTGTGATTTTCCTTTCACGAAGTCATTTCCTCCAATTGAAAATTTCCCGTAACACAAATTACTCAACTTGGTCTTTCTATATCTATCTTTCTTTTCAGTATTTCCACATACATAAATCAATAAATCAATAAGAGAAAAGATGGTGTGTACTACATATACAGTCACAACCCCTCTTGAATTTGTATGAACAACAAGTAGACAATTAAAATTGAAACCCTTGAGAGTTACAACATTATTGATGCAATACCAAGAGCCATAATATAAGAATGATAAATCACTAACAAGAATAAAAACACATGAAATAATGATTAAGAAAAATTAACACATTTATGCTCAAAGTATAACGTATATACTTTATTGCCTCCAAATCTCTATAGACGTATAACTCTACACTCTTTTAACCGAAGAGTAGAACTATTTTTGATAGAAAACTCATTTAAATTGAAATCACATCAACACAATTAATTTAAATTGGTATATTTAATTTTATATTGCTCTATTTCATAAACAGTATACCAATCACATTCCATTTAAAATATGTACTTCCAATCAAAGTAACACAATTGTGATCTGGTTGTCGTATGTAAGTTCACTAAATTTCTCCTTTAACGCATAGTTGCTCTTCTTTAAACTGATGACTTTCGCGTAGAAGGGGTGCAAATGTGTTTGCCGTTTTGGAAGGGAGGTCAAATGGTTGATAAGTATGCTCAAGTGTCGATTCTATAATTATGCTATTGGAGAGATGACGATTGTTTTAAATTAAAAATATGTGCATATGTTTTGAATATATATATCTGATTTGATACTCCAATTTATCATCATTCTAAATAGAATTCGTTGATTCTCCACTACATAAAGGAGAAACCAACTATGGTTTCCCACTATATAAAGTAAAATTCCACTGTTATTTTCCACTATGTAAAGATTGTGTGCTTTACCTTTGAATTCCATCTTCTTGAATGTTTGGAAGATAGCAATCAGTTATATCTTATTTACATCATTTTTATGTTACCAATCACATTCTTTATTCAATTTTGACTAGTTAAAAAGACTTAACATCCTTCATAATTTTTCTTAACATCGTAAGATTTAAGTACAAAAAAAGAGATTTGGTCCAATAATTCTTTTCTAAGAAAGTAATAGGCATTCTAAATTGATACCGACCACTCTATTATATTTCTTTTATGAATGATATCATAGAATGTGATTTGTTTTTCTCAGATCAATGAGCAGTTATAATTGTTTTTATACCTCAAATGTGAGGTGGTAATAATGATATTCTTTACTTCTTGATATTCATAAAGCTAAGCTAACTCAACAATATTATTTTAAGGAAAATTATGCCACATGAAATGATTTATTGGTCATTAATAGAGGGGTATAATTACACTCTCGTAAGCCTTAGGTATTAGGAAATTAACTTCTTTCCTTATGTCTCAGTAATATAAGCTTTTAGTCAATAGAAAATAGTTTTAAATCTTACTATAAGGGCAAATGTTGTTGTAAATTTGGGGCATTACAAAGTAGGGTGAAGTGAGATCTATAGGTTGGTAAGGTTGGTTGGTAGAGTAGGTAATCAAAATTCAAGGCATGTGCATCTGAAGTGTCTTTCTTAGCAATTCAGTCTAAATTAATAACAAGTATCTAGCCAAAACGTAGTTTTAGACTAGATAGTGTAACTTGCAAGAAG
Organism: Pinus taeda; assembly: GCA_000404065.3. Lineage (NCBI taxonomy): Eukaryota > Viridiplantae > Streptophyta > Pinopsida > Pinales > Pinaceae > Pinus > Pinus taeda. The sequence continues at coordinate 92,331 of APFE030834917.1, forward strand.
GCCAACCTCTCTTGTAGTCATCATTGAGAATTCCTCTAGTGGATTCATGTGATTTCTAATGGTGTCTATCCTTAGTCCTTGACAAGAGACTAGATATTACCTTTAATTGGTGTTTAACCTCTTGCCAAGGAAGACATAAAATAAATATACTATTTATATGAAATTAATATTCTAAACTATAAAAGTGGTGAAAGATATATTAGATTAATCATAATCATAATATAGAGGTATGTATGGAAGAAAATTTTGCAATAAAGAAATTTAAGCACATGTTGTGGTGAAGATTAAAATGAGCTCTTAGAAATTTTAAATAATGAAGATGCCATGAACGAAACTACAAAAATAACCTGAGAAAAATAAGTAACTCCACACTTTATCAACATTAAAGAGTCTTGATAGATAGGACCAGTTCAAAGGGAACATTTCTATTTACCTAATATATATATATATATAATTACATGTCAAGAACTTAAATAAAGAAAATCTTCAATATAAAATAAATTGATTCAAGAGTACCTACCATATGCTAAACTTTAACTTAACATAATCTTAATGAATATGGAATGAGTAAGGGCTGCACATGGGGCCTCAATAGAGATGAAATAGAGGAAGAATATGTACACAACAAAGTGTTAGGTCCCTATAATACTAGTGTATCCCACTTATTGTTATTGTTAGTGTAACCCCCTATTGTTATTGTTGTGCTCGTCTATCCCCCATGTTGTTATTGTTGTTCCCCATAGACTCCCACTATGATTAATTTTGTGCACTTACATTATTATTTTTATGTAGGCTATGATTATATTGTAGCCCCTTAAACTCTTATATATGCCAAAGAGGTCATATTTTTCGAAGCATCCATTAATTGTTCATTTATGTGTTGTAAAGGAGGTTTACCCCTTGAAGATGCTATTTCCCAATTCATTTATCCATTTTCAATTCTATTTTGTGAGATGGTCACATAACATTTGGTGTCAAAGCTTTGGATTCTAGGGTTTTATTGCTGCAAACAGGTCATCTTGGAAGTTTTTCTATAATTTGTTTTTACAAAAGTTTAGAGGCCGAAATTGTGGCCACGTAGAGCCGAAATCTCGATGAACTTCCTATAAAATGTTTAGATCTTGGTTCACTATAGTTTCGAAAATATGGTCTGAAGAATTTTGGGTTTTCTAATTCTCCATAATTTAGTCTCAAAAAGGTGACCTTGGGAAAGTCGTCATAACTTCCTCTACGAGCACTCGATTTGAATTTTGTAAAAAGTGACTAAAATTGCATGGAATATAGTTTTTGTGTATCATTTTTAGGGCCAAAGGTTGAAATAGTGACACGTGACATTCCTTACAAGTGCTCTCTACTGAACTAGTTCAAAATCAACTCATTGTGGGAAAGTGGGCATAAAATAATCATGGAGAATCAAATTTTGGTATGATTTGTGGCATTAGAAAGAAGACTCGCGGGGATAACATAGGATGGAATTTTAGAACTTTGAAATTCTAAATGAGAGATATACAACAATTTCAATATCGAGATCCTAAAAAGAAGAAAAAGATGTGTATTTTTTTTAAATTTTACATAACTTTTGTTTGAAAAATCAATATGAAGTGATTTGAATGGCATAGTGAAGCATAAACATCATTATTTGATTCCAAAGTTCCTCTAAACAAAAAAATGGACACACATAGTAAGAAACCAGAAATATCTTCTATGACACATGAAGAAGAGGATGAAATGCAACATGATATATCAAAATTACGAGACCAAGTGCAACAAATTTTACTCTCGCAAAGAGTAACCAAAAATAAATTGGAAGCTATGATTTAAGGTTTAAAGGATGGATCAAGGAAATACATGGAGGCTAAGATGGATGGTTTTAATAATGGTTTAAAAGTAGACGTGGAAGGTTTGAACAAAGGTTTGACAAAATTGCTACAAGAAATTCTTCCTAATGGAAAAAGGGTATTCCATGAAACTCATGATGAAAACAAAGGGAATGTCAATCATGATTTTAGAGACTCTAAATTTGGATTAAAGGCCTACCACATTCGAAAAATCGATATGAGGAATTTGGATGGCAAGGATCTGGTATCATGGATACTAAATATGGAGCAATATTTTGATCCCCAGGATGTGCAACACACACAAAAGGTACACATTACATATTGATATTTAGAACCCAATCAGTTTTTATGGTATCGATGGATTTGTTTTCAGAAACACATTGTCACTTGGTCAATGTTTAGAGAGAAAATTATAGCACATTATGAGGATATAAAGTGAAACGCCTTCTTTAGCCAATTGATAAATCTCAAACAAAAGGATCAATGGAGTAGCACATTGAAGACTTCCAAAAATTGAATATCAGGGTAGCTGATATCCAAGAGGAGCATAGGATTAATGTCTTCAAAGGGACTTTAAAGGATAAAATCCAACATGAGATTTGTCTTTGGGAATCTGATTCATTGGAGAAGTCATTCAGTGTAGAAAGAAATTTTGAAAGAAAAATTATGGCAACAAGGAAGTCTACCACTCACAATTATAAAGATGGAAGTGTGGCTACTCCTAGCATTCCACAACCTATGAGATTAACACCACAAAAATTGGAGCAAAAAAGAGAAAAAGGGATTTGTTACAATTGTGATAGAAAATATACTAAAGGTCATAAATGTGTTGAGAACAAATCATTCTACATAGACTATGAAGAGGAGGAAGAAAAAGAACAAGAAACATTAAAAGAGGAGAATATACACCAGGAACCAACCCCAGAGAAACAAGAAATGAATTTGAACATGTCTTGTAATTCATTGGGAGCATATACAGTAGGAACCAACCCCAGAGAAACAGGAAATGAATTTTTCCATGTCTTGTAATTCATTGGCAGGAATTACCTCTACTCAAATGCTCAAGCTAGAAGGATACATCAAAAATAAAAAGGTAATAGTGTTGATTGATTCACATAGTACCCATAATTTTATTCATTTTAAGCTATTGAAGGAATTGAATTACTTCCTATATCCAGCACCAACGTGGCAAGTGATGGATTCAAATGGAGGAACTATAAACTTCTATTAAAAGTTCCATACTATCAATCTAACCTTGCGGGAATATGTATTTAATAGTCCAATGTTTTCCATTCCAATGGGTGGTGTTGATTTTGTACTAGAAGTCTAATAGTTAAAATCTTTGGGGACAATAGCTTTTAATTTTCAGGAACATTTTTTGATTTTTTTTTGAAGGAAAGGAAGCTAAATTAAGGGATATCACAGGGAAACTAGGAAATATAATTAACTCTAAAGGAATGAAAAATATTTTGATGAAAGAACAATAGGGTGTAGTTGCACAATTATGTTCACTATAAGTTCAAACATCAAAACCGTTTATTTCTCCAGATCTCCAAAAAGTCCCCAACAATCATTCCAAGGTATTTGAGATTCTGAAAGGCATCCCACCTAGTTCTGATCATGATAATCTTATTCATTTGATTCCAAGAAGTGTTCCTGGATGAAAATGTGAAGTTGGGTTACACTTTTTTTCCCCTTTTTTGAGAAAAAATATCATTTTTAGAAGTTCTTCAACTTTCAGCAAGACAAAGCAATTTTTCTATTTAGAATTTTATTCTACAATAAAAAGAAAACTTGTCAAAAAAACTATTAATTTTTTATTACATATTTCTTGGAATTTTGTTATTCACATCTGGTATGTCAACATAGCAATTGTTTGACTGTGTGTTCTTTAAAAATCAAGGGATTCATAACACGCCTATTTTTTAGCACTAGTGTATTCTTTGTTAACTTGTCGTTTCTGAAAAAAATGTGTTGCAACAATTTAGAGAGACCCTACTTTGATATCATTATATTTACGAAACCAACTGATGCACATCATAATTACTAGAATATTTGAAATTAAACCAATATGAAAAAACTGCAAATTTTGAAGATGTTTAACTAAGCGTCAAGTTTTTTCAACGGATTAGTTATAAACTAAAAATATAAAAACTACCCATTATAAAAGACAGACCAATGTAATGAACCATAAAGTTTTCATATTTTTTTTATAGTCTATTTTGGAAGATACATATTTTTTTTCCAATGAATCATAATGACCTTGAGAAATTGTTTGCACTCATTATTTTTAGAAAATAATTAAAATTAGAAAATTTCTATGAAATTCCATAAAATTTATATCTACTGAAACTAGATTCAATTATGCAAATGTTGGTATTGGTTATGACCGTAAATTCACCAAATTTGATGGAGTTTAAGCATTTTGAAGTTGGGAAAAGGTGACCAGAGCCAAGCTGTTGTAGAGTTGCAGGTTAAAACACTTCAGCTAAACTAAAACCTTATTTGACCAAACTTTTGTTTGTCATCAACACCCATTAAACTAAATTGAAAAAAAATTTGATCGAATTATTTTAAAATTTTGGCGATGTGTTTTAAAAGTTCGGCCAAAAATATGTCAATATTTTGTATCGGCTGCAAAAATGGAATGATACAACCTTGTAAAAAAAATGTTTCACCCGAACGATATAAATAAATGGAGCCAAAACATTATTTTCGCACTCTTTCCTCATTTGGAGTGAAGTTTTAAGCTATATCTTTTGAGCTAAATTTTTAAAGGAATTGTTTTGGACTTAATTTTTAAAGTAAGGTCTTTTGGGCTAAAGTTTTAAAGTGACATGTTTTAGCTTACTTTTTAAAGTAACCCTTTTGGTCTAAATTTTTTAAAGTGAGAATTTTTTAGCTTAGCTTTTAAAGTTCCTCTTTTGGGCTGAATTTTTAAAGTGAACCATTTTTGTTGTGTGAATTTTTAAAGTGAGTTTTTTTTTAAAGAGCAAGTCTTTTGTGCTGAATTTTAAAATGGGCTTTTTGGTCTAAATTTTGAAAGTGAGTTTTTTTTGCAAGATTTTCAAATTGACTTTTTTGGATTGGATTAATAAAATCTACATAGATTGAATTATCATAGCAAATCAAAGAAATTGCAAGAGAAAATATGATCGAAAAAGAGACATTGAGGCTCATAGAGAATAAGGGAGAAACTATTACAAAAGAAGGAAGGAAGAGCACACAAATATTGAAAGGGAAAATCAATCTCAACTAGAAGTTGAAGAAGGTATGTAAATGTAAATATTATAAATGATATTTAAAATTTAACTAGTGTATTGTGAAATTTAATTTTTATTTGGCGAACAAATTTAAAAAATATTTTGCAATGTGAATGGAGAGAAATATTCTTCATAACATTGATGATGAGATTGAAATGTTAAAAGACAGGGAAAAAGATAATGAACCAATGATTGATGATGTTGTTGAAGATGTTGAAAGAGATTCATGTGAATAATTTGAATCACCATCAAGTATATATATATGTGTGTGTGTGTGTGTGTGTGTGTGTGTGATTGAAATTATACATATGTATTAATTTCAATTTCATTCCAACACTATTTTTTAATTTAATTATTTAATGAATCTTTATACCCATTTACATTTAATTTTCATATATACAAATAAAATCAATATCGATGATGAGATGTTAAAAATTGTTGACACTGACATATATGAAGATTAAAATGCTGACCATGTTATACGATATCGTGTTAAGGTCATTATTGAGAAGTCTTCAAAGATGAAAGTGTGACATTTCAAGCTCAAATTTTGAGTCGTCTCTTAGCATAAAAGTAATTAAAAGGAACTACAACTCAATTGGGCATTCGAAAATTAAAGAAAGATAAAAAGGTGAAGGAAAATGTGATTCAAAATATAAATAGTGCTCCAAAAAAATTGGAATATCTAGAAAGAAAAATGGTGTAGCTACATATAGAAAAATACAAATGGCAATGGTTTCATCAAGTGCTAAAGAAAATAGTTTGTTAAAATCTATGGAAAAAATATTAGGGACCTCCAGAAAACATTGCACAAACATAGGAAGGTTTGATTTCAAATAGATGTAAATGATCAGCTCACTTGTTGGGCATTTATTTGTAGGCAACCATAAAAGAATAGACTTGGAGAAGACATTAAAAAAATAATATATGAATATTGGATGAAAAAATCACGTGTTTCACAAAATGCAAGGGATGTGATGCTGCGAAGAATAACGCAGAATCAGTCTGAAGAACATTAAAAACATATCTTGGACACTGCTCAAACAGATTTTTTCAATAAGTTCATAGAAGAGAATCATGGTATTAATGTCTCAATTAATACTTTTGTGCAACAAAATCCATGGTATGTTAAACCTATCACTCTACACGACACTTGTTGTTGTCATTATCATGTGGAATTTCAATTATATTATGAAGACTTCCTTAATGTTGGTAAAACATTTTGGAAAAATTCACCTCCTCCTTCTACTATCCATGGTTTCATATCCGAAATTCTATGTGCAAAAGAAAATCATGAATTATTTTACCAAAAGAAATGTGTTGATGGTAAAAAATGTGATCATTGTGGAAATTTGACTTTATTTCACAAAAATATTCTATTGATATAAATTATCAATCATTGTCTAACCTAAAAGTGAAATAGAAGAGACATGAATATATCCATACATCGATTAGTTCCAATAATAGTACAAGTGATATAAGGATTGATTTACAAGAAGAATAAATTGCTGTGATAGAATTTTTGAATAAATTTGAGACAAATTTATAGGTACACCAAGCATTCGCATAGATCTTGATGACAAGACCCGCAATTCAAAAAATCTCGTGAATTTTTTCCACTAGGGACCATTTTGTCTATAGTTTATTTTGGAGATAATTACACACTTGTTGCACAGAATGAAATACAAAGTGAATATTATCATTCTAACCAAGTATCTATGCTTTTCCATACTATATATAGACATGCTGAACAAAATCGTGATGATATAGAAAGCACTAGTTAGAATCAACATGTCATTAAAGAATATCACTCTTATATAAGTGATGATCGTACACCTGATACACATTTTGTATCACATTATCTTCATTAGATTTATGACTCATTGAAAGGTCGTGGAATAAAATTCAATGAATATTGGACATGGTCAGAGGGATGCGCATGGCAATTGAAATTGTCACGATCATTATTTTATTTATGCTGTCTTCATAAGTAAACCCACATTAAACATTGTTGGAATTTATTTGAGACTAGTCATGGAAAATGAGAGCATGATAGTGCAGGGGCATGTATAAAACGATCACTTCGAAGATATCAAATGGACCACTCTGCAAAGAGACATGTCTCATCTAGACGAGTTATTCAATGGTGTGATGCTGCACTAAACCATCAGACTCACCCATCAAGGGAGGTACAGAGGTATGTACATATATACAAATTAACTTGTATATATTTTTAATATATTATAATTTTTATTAATTTTCTAATTTTAAGCATTTATATATTACAGTCGATGGTGTAGATAGATCGATTACATATGAAGGTGAAATGGTAAAAGGGACTCAAAAAGTGCTTTCAATTAAAACAAAGGATTATTGAAATGCATCTGAATTGTGATAAAAGAAAATATTCTTTTTTTTTCTTGTTTGCATAGAGGACACACAATCCAATGATGTGTGAAAACAATATGCATGTCAAACATTGGCAACATACTGAGCTAAATACAAAGGTGAAAATGTCAATTGCAAGCTTCGAAGAGATGGAATCAAAGGAGGCTATAGAATCATCTGAATATGATCGAGTTTCTGATCTTGTTAGAGAAGGTAACATTTCTCTCTCTCTCTCTCTCTCTCTCTCTCTCTCTCTCGCTATATATATATATATATATATATATATGATGTTTTTAAAATCAGTGCATATAAGTATTTAGATAATTGTTAAAATATAGAGATCTAGATTAGATAATAAAATCAAGTCCACATTGATAAAGTTAATTTCATGTTAATTATGATCTTAATTTACACTTGTTTTATTTTGTGGGAGATTTTTTTCTTGTAGTTGCACCCACTAACAACATAGAAAATTTCAAGTATTATTTGATGTGGTGCACTGAATGAAAGATGAAGTTATTGGAAGACTATAATTATAACAATTTTCTATATGAAAGAGGGTCTATTATATTGAAAGGTTTTCTTTTCCAAGAAAATCACCAACCTAAGAGTAATGTTTACTTTCAAGACTATCAGCCCGATGTCATAAGTTGTCAATATAGTCTCTTGGTGTGTGCAACATGCATAAAGTTGATACAAGTTCATTCAAAAAAACAATTGAAAGTTAAAAAATGGAGAATGTCAAAAGCTGACCATGAATGAATCATTCAAGATGGCATTTCATTAGAATTTTTTAATTGAACATCCCAACAATTTCTTCTACTTGGATTCATATTTGATAACTTAGAGTTCAAGTGTACATTGTTAGAATTTCTATTTGTAAATTCGTAAGAATGTGATGAGGTGAAAGCGATACTCATTATGTCTTGTATTGAGTTATAAAATTATATGTATCCTTCCTGTTATGTTGACCTGTATTGAGGAATTATTGTTGTGTTAATTTCTGATGTATATTTCGCTATTACTACTTTGTTAATTTGTGATTGTGGTTGGTTGAGCCGAGCGCTGTTACTGCTCTATTAATTTGTGATTGTGGTTGGTTGAGCCATTTACTAAGAATCATTTACTAACATTATAGGAATAACTGAATGCAAAATGTACCAACTAAATGCAAATTTACTTTCTTCTCTACAGATTCATGAACTTAAACTATATGTAAAACCTTTAAAATCATCAAACGATGCATGCATCATGCAAATTGTGGTCCATGTTTTCTAATGCAATTTTATCTAAGTTATGTTTAGGTATTCAAACAACTTTATATTGAAAGTGAACTATCAACCAATATCCATAGTAGCCTTTCTATACATGAATTCAAAATGTACATACCATATTTTATAACAAAATTTTAAGTTATCATTGTTTTAGACATCTACACCGAATTATAAGATTCATTCAAATGCAAACTGTAGACCTCACTTTTTGCAATTTTCAATTTTAATAGATAGATTTCAAATAAATCAAGGACAGAAAACATTAAACAAAACCTAGGAATCATCTACTAACATTATAGGAATGATTGTGTTGACACCTAATTACAGGGATTGCGTGAACAATTGTAAATTGTGTAAATAAATAATAAGAGAAAATGGAGAGTCATCAAGAGATGAAACTCAACGGTCACTCCCTCATGTATATAACTATCAACATCCTAAATGAATATACATAATCTCATTTGAGGAGTTACCTCCTGGCTTGACATGGTATTAGAGCCAACTCCATTTTTGGCATTGCAGCCTATCATTGTAACTCCCTTCTACCATTTATGAAAAATTTGTCTCGTAGTCTGCCATATTCTTTAGTTCTCTACCTCAGCATGATAGTTGGCATAATGCTTGGGGTATAGCTTGGTGTACCTCCCCTTGTAGCTCCCATACTTCGAAGCACATTTTTTTATGAGGCTGCCAATAGTCCTGGTGCACTATCTCACCCATAGAAGCATTCTTGCAAAATTCTGAATGTGACTCAGTGTATACGCTGCTATCTCTAGACTCCGCCAACATATTTCTAATTCTGAATTCCAATAGATTCTCCATGTACGTTAGTCATTCCGGGATTCTTTGTCTTTATTGTTTCCTTGTCTTTTAACTAGTTTTTTCTGTACATCTTTGCTACTTCATCTAGTGTCATATCCATCTTTTTCTTAGTCAATGCAATTGTCTCAGTAGTAATCACTTGTATGCTCACCATTATATTCCGTAGATGTTATTATAACCTAATCAAATATCGATACAAAACTTGATAGTGGTAGTTTTTCTGCTCTTCCTCCCACATTGTCATTTCTCCCTCCAGTAAGCTACTCCCTCGAGTATGTTGCTCCCTCTATACTGCATTTTTTTACCAAAACTGAATTCTTCAACAAAATTGCATTTTTTTCATAATATTGCTATTATAGTGAAATTTTTTTTCTTTAACACCAGAAGTGAAAATATTTTATATATTGGCAGCAGAAGTAATTTTTTTATACAGTGGATGGTTCTTTTAAAAAAAGCATTCATTGATATAAATTGTGGGAGTGGTTCTCACCGGCAAGGAGAACTATCTAGAATGGTCACGAAAAATCAAACACACTCTCATTTTTAATGAGCAGTGGAAAGGAGTTTGTCTTGGAGATGGAGACAAAGAACCAAAATAGCTTACCTCAGACAAGGAATTTGCCATTTGGGAGAGGAAGAACAACAAGGCTTACACCTTGATTGCATCATTGGTAAATGAAGAGGTGAGTCGCCATATTTCACCATTTTCAAATGCTTTCAGTTCCTTACAAAAACTGAAGGAACTCTATGACTCACACTCTGCACTGGAAGTTGTTCAACTCATGATTAAATTTTTCAGCCTTGAATTACAAAATGATGATCCTCTTTCTCTTGCATCAGAAGTAAAATCTATTATGCATGATATCAAATTCACTAATGTTGAACTAGACATTCCTCTAATATCTTTTTGAAAGGAACTTTATCCCACTTACTAAAATTATCTTGAGTCATTGCAAGCAAATGGAAAGATCAAAGAAATTACCTTTGACTCCCTTGTGAAAAAAATTGCTGAAACAGAGAAAGATTTTGGGAAAAAGACAACTCCTCAGTCTTCTGAAGAGACTGTGTGTCTTGCACATAGAGAGAAGAATCTTTCTCAAGATTCTTCCACAGGAAGAGGTGGTGGAAGAGGAATAGGAAGAAGAAATTTCAGAGGTAAGCGGGGCAAACACTGTCAAGGAGAAAAGTTAGATTTGCATTGTGTACGTTGCAAAAGAGATGGATCACACGATGCATCAACATGCAAGTTTCCTTGGGATAGAATTGAGTAGGAAAGAAACCAAACCAAAGGTAAAACTAATGACAAAGAGAAAGGTAAAGAAATTGAATCCACTCACTATGTTGTGGCACACTGTAATATTGGAGTAAATGAAGACATATTTAATGCTTCACTTTCTTCCAGGAAAAATGATTAGTTGCTTGATTCAGGAGCAACATGCCATATGACCTTTAGAAGAGATTTATTCGAAGAATTTACTGACAATTTTGATGGAGGAGTATGCTTTGCAAAAAAATCAAAACTCAAGCCATTTGGAATTGGAAAAATCAGGCTTAAATTGCCTGGTCTTCCAGACTTTCTTGTGCGTCATGTTTTATATCTTCCACATCTGAGGAGAAACTTTCTTTCCTCGGACCACAGATGCCAGCAAGGACACTCCATTCATGTGTTTTATGGCAAGTTTGACGTGAGAAAAGCATCAGATCACTCACTTTTCATGATGGGGATAGAAGAAGAAATTCTTATCAAGCTGCAAGGTACCTCTGCTCATGCACAAAATTTCTCATACAATTATCATTATGAAGAAGGTACATTTCCATCAAGTTTATTATGGCATGCTATATTTGTACACTTGAACCATGACAGCCTCCACTTGTTGAAGAAAAATGGTGCTACCGGTTTTCCTACAATTCCTAGGAAACTTAAGCAATGTGATGCTTGCATTCTAGGAAAGCATAACAAACAATATTTTGATGATTGACATTCTAGAGCACATAGGAAACTTAAACTCATTCATTCAGATTTATGTGGTCCAATGCATGTTCCTTCTGCAAATGGACATAAATATATGATGACATTTATTGATGACTACACCATAATGTGTTGGGTTTATATATTGAAGAACAAATCTGATGCTTTTCAAACATTCAAGAACTTTTATATATGGATTCAAAATGATGCACAATCTCATATTGGCTCTATTCACATTGATAATGGAAAAGAATACACTTCAAATGAATTTTAAAACTATCTTTGCCAACATGGGATCCCCAACGAAGGAGTAGCTGAAAGAATGAATAGGACAATCTTAAATATGGTACAGTCCATGATGCTTTTCAAGAATGAAAAATTTATGTTTTAGGATGATTCAAGTCTATGTGTTGTATATGTAAAGAATTGATTTCCATCGAATGCTATTAGAAACAAGACTCCATATGAAATGTGGCATGGGCACATTCCTTCGGTAAATCATCTCAGGATCTTTGGTTCCACATGTTATGCCTTGATACCAATGGTACATAGAAACAAACTTGGTGCAAGGAGTCACAAGTGTATCTTCCTGGGGTATTCAAACACCTCCAAAGCATACCGTCTCTATGATGAACTCAATAAAAAGGTTATTGTATCTAGAGATGTAATCTTTCTTGAATCATCCAAAGCTAACAATGTTGTTGAGAGGCAACTTGATCGCTTGGATAGATTTGCAAATGCAAAATCATTTCAAGAATTTGATAATCAGATTCCACATCTTGATTGGGGAATTCCTATACTAGATCAACCTGTGGAATCTTCTTCTGAAGCACTCTCTCCCCCACATGAAACTCCAACAATGGAAGATACATTGAGTGATGTGATTAACAAAATTGGGAGACTCAATCTTGATTCAGTCCCAACTCAATCAACTGAGTAGCCTGGACCATCTCAAAAAATTCCCCTAAAGTGGCTGACAAAGACACTTGAAAGTGCTCATCCTGATGAGGTTGGAAAGATAAGAACTAGAAATTCAACCCGACAAAATGGAGGTGATGTAGATGACTCTGATTCACCTGTTGATATGGATGTTTCATATGATTATGAATTGAATTTGTCTATGGATTTTGAACCAAATTCCTTCAAGGAAGCCACTTCTCATGATGAATGGAAAGAAGTGAAAAAGGAGTATGATTCCTTCATAAATAATGGCACTTGGAAGCTGGTTGATCCTCCATTGGGAACCAAACCAATTGGATGCAAGTGGGTATACAAGAACAAGTATAAAGTTGATGGCTCACTTGACAAGCACAAAGCCAGGCTTGTGGCAAAAGCCTTTTCATAGAAGGAAGGGGTTGATTATGAGGAAACTTTCCCCCCACAACAAAACGGGCTGCCATCTGGACACTTTTTGCCCTAGTAGCTCAGAATGGTTGGAAAGTCCATCAAATGGATGTAAAAGCTACTTTCTTGAATGGAGATCTAAAAGAGAATGTTCTTATGTCCTAGCCTGAAGGAATTTTTGTGAAAGGACATGAGCATAAAGTATGAAAACTTGTGAAATCCTTGTATGGCCTCAAACACGCATCATGAGCCTAGTATGAAAAACTAACTAAGCGTCTTCTAAAACTCAATTTCAAATATTATGATCTTGATGATGCAACTCTCTTTGTTAAGAAAGTTGGCAAAATAGTTGTATATCGTGTGGTATATGTAGATGATATTTTGATGACAGGGAATAATGAGAGTTGCATTGGATCCATAAAGAAGGAATTGAGGAAAGGTTTTGAAATGACTGATTTGGGCTATGTTCATTACTATCTTGGTATTGAAGTAACTCAACATCCAAGGTCCATATTACTTTCTCAAAAGAAGTACATTGGAGATATGTTTAATAGGTTTGGCATCACTAAATGCAATCCTCTGACTACTCCAATGGAATAAAACTTAAAACTTACATCCATTGAAGGAAAAGAATTTGAGGATGCAACAAAGTATAGACAACTTGTAGTAAGTATCAACTACCTGATTACTACTAGACCATACATTTCATTTCTTGTTGGAATCCTCTCCAGGTTTTATGCAAAAGCCTTATTAGGGACATTGGTCTGCTGCAAAAAGAATTCTAAAGTTCTTGAAGGGAACTCAAGACTTTGGACTCAAGTATACACAGGTGGGTGGCTTCAACTTGATTGGATACTCTGATTCAGACTTCAGTGGAGACAAAGAGACTGGGGTATCTACTTCTAGCTATGTTATGAGTCTTGGATCAGGAGTTGTCTCTTTGAGATCACAAAAACAATTAGTTCCAACAGATTCCACAACACAGGCAAAATATGTGGCAGAAGTTGAAGCAACAAAAGAAATTATGTGGTTTAGGAAAATTCTGGAATATTTGCAGGTAAAACAAGTACATTCAACTCCACTCATGATTGACAATACGTCAACAATAAAATTAGCCAAGAACCCAAAGTTCCATGATAGAATGAAGCACATCAATACAAAATATCATTTGATTCGACATCATTTTGAGGCCAAAACATTTCATCTTCACCATTGTTCCACTAATGAGTTGATTGCAGACATCTTGACCAAAGCCCTTGGAAGAGAAAAGCTTGAAATATTTAGAACGATGCTTGGACTCACGAATAGCCCTTCAGATTAAGGGGCGGAATGTTGACACCTAATCATAGGGATTGGGTGAACAATTGTAAATAGTGTAAATAAATAATAAGAGAAAATGGAGGGTGGGTTTAATATTATTCCCTTGGGTTATATTAGGGGGAGATGGAGCGATGGCACTCTGAGGAACTAGGGTTCCTGACAAACTCTTCCACGGTGCACAGTCTGAGCACATAGCTTTATAGACCCCAACAAAGTTGTTAGATCTGATTCTGGGATGTTGATAAGCAGAGGACAATGAGCAGTCCAATGGGGGAGGCATCAGTGCCCTCCCCAAAAACTCACAATAAGGAAAACCCCACTGATAGTGGAACTGAAATAGCAGAAAAGGATGAAGAACAGCCTGCACAGCAGCCGAAGGAGAATGAACAAGAAGACTTGGAACAAGAGAAATTGGACAACCCAACGATTTCAAGGAAGCCAAAGAATGCTTCATCACCCACATGCAAGCTCATCGCTACAGAAAGGCCCAAGATGGAGCTGCCTAGTCACAAGATAAATGCACAAATATAATACATGAAAGATCATGCCCTAATTGGCAAATTCATAGGCTTTTGGCCTACTGAAAAAGAACTGCAAGGCTGTATCACTTCAAAATGGAAGCCCAAAGGTCATGTAACTCTATAGCTAGGCCCTAAGGGCTTCTTCACTGCCACTTTCAATTGCCTTGAAGACCAAAACAGGGTCCTGGATGGAGGACCTTATTTCTTCAACGCAGCAGATCTCTATCTGCATGACTAGGTCGAAAGATTCAACCCCAATAAGGAAGATTTCAGCTGAGCGACAGTCTGGGTATGCCTTTAATCGCTTCCACTGGAATACTGGGACGAGGATTCACTAACAACCATTGGCAATGGACTAGATGAGTTTATAAAGACGGCAGAGGAAACTAAGCTCTGAAGATACACATCCTATGCATAGATCTGCATCTACATGAAGCTTGGCCATGCGCTACCGAACACGGTAAGTCTTCTTCATGATGACTTTGAATGGATTTAGTCCCTTGACTATGAAGATGTACCCTTCCATTGCAAGTGATGTCATACCCACGGTCATCTCTTTTGGGACTATCCCTTAAATATGCCGCCTAAAACAATAGACTCTGGTGACAAGTCTGACCCTGCAAGCTTCACCAAGGTAACCAGCAGGAAAAAGCATAAGAAGAAACCTCCCTCAGCACCCAAAAATGTAGCTCCATCTTCTTCTTTGCCATCCTCCAGCAGCAGCTTTAATATTCTGACAAATCTAGAACAGCTCATTTCAGAAATGCCTAGGCGAGCAAACCCAAGCTCTGCTCCTTCCAAACCTCTATCCCCCACTCTCACCCAAACTAACACCAGTCATCCCTCGAAAGCTATCCCTTCTAAAAAGCCAGCCTCAGATTTGCAACCCAACCCCAATCCTGTTATTCACAAAGCCCTATGGTCTGATAAAAATATGGACATAGATGATATTCAGGCAGAACCCTCTCAGCCACTAGTCCACCAAGAAGGGGGAAGTCAGCAAAGCTTAATGGAAGAGGAACCAGAAAGCTTTGATATGGGGGAAATAGACATCTTCACTCTAGAGCAAGCCTACAAAAGAAAAGAATTTGATGCAATACTGGAAAGACAACTGGAAAATTTGGAGGTAGTGCTCACAAGGGTGCATTAACACAATACTTTGGGCATACAGCAAGGAGGAAAATGGGATGGGAAACATATCATTAAAGATGGAAAGAAAAGAGGTAGAAAGACAGATCTACAACGTACCATTTTAATTGGGGAAATGCTAGTGGAGTCAGGAAGATGCTCCAAGTTGACAAAATATTACCGATCTTTACCGACTAGTCAACCATGAAGCTCATCTCATGGAATGTAAGAGGACTTAATGGTCCTGGGAAGTACAGAATGTTGAAGAACATGATCCTGCAAGAACAACCACATATTGTATTCGTGCAAGAAACAAAATGCAGCACCAGTACCTTAGAACACATTTTATCCAAACCTGGGTGGGATGTCAAATAGCAATAGTCGATGCAACTAGTGCATCAGGAGGATTAGCCATAGCATGGAATTCTCAGCACATTTCCTTAAAAAATATCCATGCTTCACACTACTTCATTCAAACCATGTTCCATATGATCAACACCAACATACACGGACACCTAACTAATGTCTACTTCCCTCAAGAAAGTACGCAAAAGATAAAGCAATTAGAAACATTGAAGATCCTCAATGCTCCAAGAGCTTATCAACTCTAGATAACGGGAGGAGACTTCAACATGATAACACAACTAGAGGAAAATCTGGGAGGCAGACGAAAGCTGGACAAAGAAAGCAATGAGTTCAAAGCATATATTCAACACAATAGTCTTATGGACCCACCCTTTGACAATGACATCTTCACTTGGAAGAACAAAATAGTAGGTACTCAACAAATATCATCTAGGTTGGACAAATTTCTACTCTCAGACAAATTTTTTCATCATGGTGGATATATAAGCACCTCTATCTTACCCTTAGCTGGCTCAGATCATTGGCCCATTTCTTTACAGTGGAAGAATCTAGGAAACTCCAACAGAAAACCATTCAAGTTTGAAGCTTTCTAGCTTACCCACCCTGAGTTCAACACCATGGTCAAAGATGCTTGGGAAACCTTTATTCTGAATGGAGCCTCGCTTATGTACCAATTCCAGCAAAGACTGAAACATATCAAAAAACAAATCAAAATCTGGAACCATACCACCTTTGGCAACATCTTCCAAGAGAAAAAAGTCTTGGAGCAGAGCATGATAGCGTTTCAGCAAAAAATCATCCTAGAAGGAAGAACAGAGAAGTATGCCAAGCAGGAACAAACTCTACTAACACAATTAGATGAAAGAGGCAAACAAGAGGAACTACTATGGCGACAGAAATCAAGAATCAGATGGCTAAAAGAAGGGGAATGGAATACTAAGTTATTTCAGAGCATAACCATACAAAGAAGAATGAACAACACAATCTGACATATTCAAAAGTTTCAAGGAGACAAATTTGAAAAATAGGAAGACATAGAGAAAGAGCTGATAAATCACTTCAAAGTTGTTCATCAAGAACAACCCACAGATAGACAAAATGCCATCAATGATATCCTACAACATATACTTAAACTCATCATTGAGGAGAATAATAAATTACTGCTAAGGCTAGTCACAATCATTGAAGTTGAAGAGGCTTCTAATCAACTAAAGGTAGGGAAAGCGACAGGACCTAATGGCTTCACATCCAGTTTTTACCATCACTTCTGGGATCTTATTAAAGCAGATGTCTGGAATGTGGTTGAGGAATCAAGAGAAATGCACTCATCGCTCCCCTCGCTCAATTCAACTTTCATCGCCCTTATTCCCAAAGTCACGCAGCCAAGCACTCTGGAGAAGTTTAGGCCTATTGCCCTCTGCAATTTTATCTACGAAATTATCTCGAAAGTCATAGACAATTACCTCAAAATGCTCCTCCCTCTTCTCATCTCACCAGAGCAATCTGGATATGTAGAAGGCTGCCAAATTCTGGATGGTATAATTTTAACCCATGAAACCATTCATTCGCTCAAAACGATTAAGTAAGCATGTATGTTGGTGAAAATCAACCTTACCAAAGCCTTTGATAAACTCAGTTGGACATATATAGAACATATGCTAATGGCCTTTGGTTTCAGCTCAACCTGGGTTCGATGGATGATGACTCTCATATCCTCCCCACTTTGCTCTGTTCTTATCAATGGAATCCCCTCTAAACCTTATCACCCTTCCAGAGGAATTCGTCAAGGTGACCCACTATCCTCTTTTCTTTTTATAATTATGGCTAAAGGTCTAGGTTGTATCATAAAACATGCAGTCCAATCCAATAATCTCAGAGGACTCTCTGTCCATGGATCCCCTGCCATCACCCATCAACAATTTGTTGATGACAATATCCTCTTTGGTCATCCCTCTGTACAAGAAGCCATAAAATTCAAAGCAATTTTAGACATGTTTTCAGAAGTTTCAGGCACCACCATCAACACCTCCAAATCTCAGATTTTTTTCTTCAATACTCCTATTCCCACCCAAAGAATCATTACTCGCATCATTGGTTTCTCTCAAGCCAAGCTTCCGTCTCAGTATTTAGGTGCCCCTCTTATAGACTCAGCCTTAAAGCATGCTTCCTGGCATCAACTCATAGAGAAAATGGAAAGTCAACTATTATCCTGGACATATAGAACTCTCAATATGGCAAGTAGACTAGTCCTGATAAAAGTTGTTCTACAATTAATTCCCCTCTATCTGTTCTCAGTGCTTGCCGTGCTAAAATGGGTTCTGAAAAGAATTCGCAATTTGCAACACAATTTTCTATGGGGTTCCACATGAAAAAACATAAAATGGGCTATAGTCAAGTGGGATAAATTCTACAAGCCCAAAAAATAGGGAGGCATTGGTTTACAAGATCCTCAACAAAGCAACACTTTGATGGGTGCAAGGATTTGATGGCAATGGGTTTCCTGTCCACAGAAGCTATGGGCGCAACTATGGATAACAAAATATGCCAACAATAGACTGCAACAAGAACTAATCAGAATCATGACTACGCCTACAGGTTCCCTAATTTGGAACGCGACCAAGCAACACAGAGAGGTAATCTACCAGCATAGCTTCTAAGAGATAAGGGACGGGAGAACAACACGTTTTTGGATGGACTCCTGGCAATAGAGACCCAAAATTCAAGCATTCTTACCAAATACAAATTATCATGCAAGCCACATTAACCAAGCAAAAAATGTCGCATAGTTCTGGACTCCTGGCATGACACAAGGATTCAGGCAATGGAAACCGGTAAGGCAAATAGCACAACAAGCAACGAAATCTTATAACTTGGAGCTCCACAAAGAACTCACCAATAGAGGAATTAGAGTCCATACAAAAAGCGATGTTCTAAGATGGGGCTACACACTAAAAGGCACATACACCACCAAAGAGGCATACCAATTAATGTGCCAAACTCAGGAACCAATAGATCCTACCTAGCAACATATATGGACTACAGAGATTTGGCCCAAAGTCTCCACTTTTATCTGGCTACTCTATCATTAAAGAATTCTCGCATGGGATAAGTTAATTAAAAGAGGATTTCATGGTCCTTCCTACTGTCCTAACTGTCAAAATAATGAAGAAACCATTCAGTACCTTATGGATTCCTGCCGCATGGCCAGTCAACTCTGGAAAAAGCTTACATTCAGATGCCAGAGACCTTGCAGAATTCTTGGGGATTTAAGAGGCACCATCTACAATTGGACTCCAGCGCCCTACAACAAAAAAATTCTCAACAAGTTATGGACCATCCTGCCAGGTCTCCTTCTATGGACAATTTGAAAGGAAAGAAATAAACAAATTTTCAAAAATCATCAAACTTCCTTAGAAATAATATGGACTAACCTATGTCAGAACATAAAGGAAACTCTCGCATTGCATCAATGGACAACGAAGGACTTTCCAACCCAGCCACATGAATTAAGCATTTGGGCCAACTGGAATCTACAGCTCCCACAAGTTCAATCGAATGCCCATAGAACCAACATCACAACCAGGAAACTTTCATATTGGTGATGCCCCTCTATAGGAGTGATTAAGTTAAAATTTGATGGCACCCCTAAAGGAAACCTGGGAAAAGCAGGATATGGAGGCATATTTAGAAATCATGAGGGCCAACCCTTATTATCTTTTTTTGGCTCCATTGGATGGGACATGAACAACTCTGCAGAATTGGAAGGCTTGTGGCAAGTTATGAAGCTCACTGACCAACATAACTTTTATCCAATTCTTATAGAAGGGGATACTCAAATCCTCATCAATATGGTCACTCAAATACAACAAGGAAGATCTGCTTCACGAGTTGTCAATAGTTGGAGAGTAATGACCAGGCTTGAAACAATAGAGAAATGGATAAAAGATAGAAAAGAAATAACTTTTATTCATGTCAAAAGGGACTGCAACAAAGTTGTTGATCTACTAGCAAACATTGGGACAGATCAGGACCAGATTCTACACTATGGTCCTCTCAACATCATAGATGACCAAAATCAACTGCAAATCTGAACTGACTTGGTGCAACAGGAAGCTCATTCTTCGAATGGTGGTTTGAGTTTTGAAAGGCCTACCATGTAGGTTGTGATGGCAATGGTGATTGGAGATTAAATGAGAACTGGCAGATCGTAGAATGGGGAGACCAAAGAACAAGGCCTTTACATATAGCGATATGTGATTGCGATCAGATCACATCGCAATATTGCATTGGCAGAAACTGAGGGGCGAAGCCCTTACACATTTATATGTGTGATGCGATGATGCAGACCTGACAACAAATCGAAGAATGGGGAGACCAAAGGGAAAGGCCTTTACTTATAGCGATATGTGATTGCGATCAGATCGCATCGCAATATCACATTGGCAGAAACCAAGTGGCGGAGCCTTTACACCTTCAAATGTGCAATGCGATGATGCAAACCCGATGGAGGATCACAGAATGGGGAGACCAAAGGGCAAGGCCTTTACATATAGTGATATGTGATTGCGATCAAATCGCATCGCAATATCTCATCGGTAGAAACCAAAGGGTGGAAACCAGGGGACGAAGAATAGGCAGGAGCAGCCTGGTGATAGTTCAAGGCTGGCTGTGGCAGCCCAGGTGTTCATTATCTGGTCTTTTTGTTTCTGCTAGTGTTGCTTAGGTTCTAGTTTCCTATCTAGACTAATTGTCAAGGAACCATCTTACTGTTTCTTTTGTGGGGTCTGGACTTGAGAAGTGATACCATTTTTGAGGTTTCTGCTGTCACTGGACTGGTTTCCCCAATGATGGGGCAGTCCAGATTTTGTTGATACTCTACGATACCTTGGTCGAGGTCGTGTCCTCTTTGTATCCTTCTGTACATATTAATATATTACCTTTACATAGAAAAAAGAAGAAGAGAAAATGGAGAGTCATCGGGAGATGAAACTCAACAGTCACTCCCTCATGTATATAACTACGAACAACCTCAATGAATATACATAATCCCATTTGAGGAGTTACCTCCTGGCTTGGCATATTGAATGAAAAATGTGCCAACTAAATGCAAATATGTAAGACTTTTAAAAACATCAAATCATGCATGCATCATGCAAATTGTGGGCCATGTTTTATAATGCAATTTTATCTAACTTATGTTTGTGCATCCAAACAAATTTATCCTAAAATTCAACTATCAACTGACATCCATAGTGGCCTTTCTATACATGAATGATAAATGTACATATCAAATACTATAATGCAATTTTAAGTTATCATTGTTCTAGACATCTACACTGAATTATAAGATTCATTCAAATGAAAAATAGAGACCTCAAATTTTGTAATTTGTAATTTTAATATATTCATTTTAAATAACTCAAGGAAAAAAAACTTCAAACAAAACCTAGAAACCATCTACTAACATTATAGGAATCATTGAATGCAAAATGTACCAACTACATGCAAATATGTAAAACCTTTAAAAGCATCAAACCATGCATGCATCATGCAAATTGTGGGCCATGTTTTATAATGCAATTTCATCTAACTTATGTTTGTGCATTCAAGCAATTTTATATTAAAAGTCAACTATCAACCGACATCCATAGTAGCCTTTCTATACATGAATGAGAAATGTACATACCATATTATATAATGCAATTTTAAGTTATCATTGTTTTATACAACTATACCAAATTATAAGATTGATTCAAATGCAAAATGTAAACCTCACATTTTATAATTTGAAATTTTAATATATTCATTTTAAATAACATAAAGCAAAATAGCTTTAAACAAAACCTAGGAATCATCTACTAACATTATAGGAATGATTGAATGCAAAATGCACCACCCAAATGCAAATATGTAAAACCTTTAAAAGCATCAAACCATGCACACATCATGCAAATTGTGGGCCATGTTTTATAATGCAATTTTATCTAACTTATGTTCGTGCATTCAAACTTTATATTAAAAGTTAACTATCAACCAACAACCATAGTAGCCTTTCTATACATGAATGAAAAATGTACATATACGATATTTTATAATACAATTTTAAGTTATCATTGTTTTAGACATCTATACCAAATTACAATATTCATTCAAATGCAAAATGTAGACCTCAAATTTTGTAATTTGCAATTTTAATAGACTCATTCCAAATAACTTGACAAAACAACTTTAAACAAAACCTAATAATAATTTGCTAACATTATAGGAATGATTGAATGCAAAATGTACCAACTAAATGCAACTTTGCTTTCATTGCTACATAGTCATGAACTTAAATATGTAAAACCAAGCATTAAGCATCAAACCATACGTCATGCAAATTGTACCATGCAAAATGTACATAGACTCCCAAATTAGCATGTATTAAATCATAATGAAGAGTTCAAGATTTAAAATATGTCCAAAATTTATATCATTATAGTAAATATATAATATAAATTTGTCAAATAATAAGTTGCATCAATTCATAATAAAGAGTTTTACTTTAAATATGCCCAAAATGTATATCATGATAAAAGAAAATATAACATTAAAAGACTGTTTAATAAAAAGTTGCATCAACTTAGAGAATATCACAAAAATGTATGACCTATCAACGTCCTCGTTGACTCATTTGAATCAGGGGTGCCCTGCACAACATGTGTAATTGCATATATACATAATATTATATACTTTAAAATTAGAATTTAATGTTTTAAAATTAAATAAGATTGTAATCTTGGATCTAAGACTTTTGTGATCCATAGTGTGGAATAGATGTCTTTTGGAGTAATCACATAATCATAATTTGGTCGACGTTTCGAACCAACTCACGTGTTCCATCCTCAGAACAAGGTGAAGAATCAATCGATCTCATGGAATAAATAGTATGGATTCATCATTGCCCAGAATTAGCTGTTCAAAACTAGTCGTTGGTAAATTAGTTAAATTAGTTACTAAGCTAAGTAATACAAATAATAAAATATATTTGGTTAAAAAACTAGTTGTTAGGAAAAAATAAATGTAAATTATTAAAAATTCAAAATAATTACAATATTATATATTTCTTTAGTATATAATATTGTAATTATTTTATATTTTTAATAATTTACATTAATCTTTTCCTAACTGCTAGTTTTTTCACCAAATATATTTTATTATTTTTATTACTTACCTTAGTAACTAATTTACCAACGGCTAGTTTTTAACAACTAACTTTGGGTAATGTTGTATCCATACTATTTATTCCTTGACATCAATTGATTCTTCACCTTTTCCTGAGGATGGACCACATTAGTTGGTTTGAAACATCGACCATATTCTAATTATGTGATTATTCTGAAAGACATCTATTCCACAAGAATGTAATCATCAAAACAATATTATAAAACATTTCAAATTCCAAGCAATACCTCATGGTGTTCCCCCTCCAGTGTTCCTCGTTGGTGTTCACCATGCATTGCGCCCTCGTGGATGCCTTGTACAATACATGTACATATATATATATATTAATAATTTTAAATTGTACATGAAAATTATGCATAAACTCGCAATATTAAAAAATTGTGAGATGGCTTTTTCAAATTGTTTAGATGATCCTGTCGCCATTGTGAATTCCATCGCTAAAGTCCTTAGAGAATGGAAATCATCTCCACAAACCTAAAATTCCAAATTTTTAAAACTATAAGATAAGTCTATCTCATTTTTTAATGATACTTTCACTTCAATTTATAAGAAAACATAAGTGAAATATTCAATACTTGTGGCGCATCTCCTAATAGGGAGGAAGAGGGTGGCACTATGTACAAAACATCAGTCAAAATCAGAATTTGTTAACATTTAGTTATATATACATAATTATTTCTTTTAAAAATGTGTCCTCACAATATACCAATATAATTAAAGTAGAATAATAACTGTATCAATATGAACTCTTCAAAAAAATGAACATCTCTCAAAATATTTGTATTGCAATCTTAACCTGAGACTGTGAAATTATCGAAATTGTTGCTCAACAAACAAGTTAACCGCAAATGGTGAACATATGATACATTTGTGTTAGATTATATATGAAAAAAATAACAAAATCTACATGAATAGAAATTAACACATACATTACCAATTATATTAAAATATCCACCCTAACCATTTACACATATCGATCCCACACCCTTTTCTTCATGAACAATTAGGTATTTCCAACCATTATGACAAGATTTTTCATATTCTTTAAGCTCCTCAAAATTCATATTATTTATCTTCTCATCTTTTCTATATAAAAAATTAGTACTTGTCTTAGATCTTTCCTTTTGTTGACTTAAACCAATACCAATTACGGCCAATGCACTCCGTATGTTGTCTATAATGGCATCCCTTCCTTCTCGACCAATTTAAGAAGTGGCATCCATCTCTGACAGCAAAGTTACTAGACGAGGAGGTTTTCGTGCCAAAGGTGGTTGAGGGTGAGGCAATTTAGCATCACATAATGTACCCTGACAATCATATAACTGACCTTTCTTCGTATGATAATATTCAAATGGAAGGTCATTATAATCGGGTTTCATACCCAGAAAGAATTGTGCATGAAGTAATTTTGCAAAATAAATTGGAACCTTGTGTTAGGCCCCTATACTACTAGTGTCACCCCTTATTGTTATTAGTACAAACCACTTATTATATTGATGTACCCATGTAGTGCCCATATTGTTACTATGGTGCCCCATAGAATCCCACTATTATTATTATTATTCCCTTACATTATTATTGTTATGTCAGCTCTGGTTATGTTATGACCCCTTAGACTCCTATATATAGAAAGGAGGTCTTTTCATTTGTATCATCGAAGAATTGTTCATTTATGTAATGTAAAATAGGTTTCCCCCTCGAATAGGCTGAATTCTAAGTCGTTGATCTATCTTTTCTATCTTTTCTTGAGCTGGTTTCATAACATTTGGTATCAGAGCTTTGGATTCTAGGGTTTCGCTGCTCCAAACAAGTTATCGTGGAATTTTCGCTATAGATTTTTTTCTATGACGTTTCAGAAGTTGCAAAAAACACCCATTTGAGAAGAATTGGAGCTGAACATTGGGTCCGAATTTCAGAGCGTTTCGTGGGATATTTTCGGAGATATGATCTGAGGAAGTTGGCCTTTTTGCAGACTCCTGAATTACACTCAAAAAAGGTGACCTGGGGAAAATCGTCATAACCTTCTTTCTGAGCATCGGATTGAAATTTCGTCAGAAGGTGTAGAAAGAGGACGGACTGGAGTTTTCATTTATATATTTTTCAAAGTCAAAGGTTGAAACAGTGACATGTGGCACGTCGTACAAGTTCACTGTACTGAATTAGTCTATAATCAGGTCACTGTGGGAGATTTGGCATAACTCTTCATTGGAGAATCTAATTGGGGTCAGACTGGTGGCATTGGAAAGAGGAGATAGAGGACTACTACAGATCGTAGTTTCAGAGCTTAAAGATCTGAAAGTACATAGTGACAGTCATTTCAATATTGAGCTCCTAAAATCAAGAAAAAGCAAGATGACGAAGTTTGATGGCAAGGATGCGGTAAATTGGATACGTCAAATGGAGCAATATTTTGATCTAAATGGTGTACCATCATTACAAAAGGTATGTATTGCATCTTCATATTT
>APFE030834917.1:119539-134864 GCA_000404065.3 Pinus taeda
TGTTAGGCCCCTATACTACAAGTGTCACCCCTTATTGTTATTAGTACAAACCACTTATTATATTGATGTACCCATGTAGTGCCCATATTGTTACTATTGTGCCCCATAGAAGCCCACTATTATTATTATTGTGCCCTTACATTATTATTGTTATGTCGGCTCTGGTTATGTTATGACCCCTTAGACTCCTATATATAGAAAGGAGGTCTTTTCATTTGTATCATCCAAGAATTGTTCATTTATGTAATGTAAAGGAGGTTGCCCCCTCGAAGAGGCTGAATTCTAAGTTGTTGATCTATCTTTTCTATCTTTTCTTGAGTTGGTTTCATAACACCTTGTCATTCCATAACATCTTTCTACAAGCTCCAAGGAGCCTATGATACAAATGGCTAGCTATATCAGGGTGCTTGAAATATTGCACCTTGAGCCTATTTCTTTTCGGCCCTTCTTTGAAATTAAACATAGATTTTGCATTTTCTTTTCTAACCCTTTTATTAACCTCAACCCATTTATCGAGACCCACCACTGCTTCCTTTCTACGCCTCATCATATCTATAAATGAACCTGTGATTGGCCCAAGCTTCTCCTAAACATAAATAAATGAGCTTAGAGAGTGCACAATTATTTCTAAGCTTTATCTACTCTCTCTAGGGAGCTCCAAACTCCAAATATCCTTCCTCACTTTTGAATAATGATTTTTGCACCTTTGTAATGTATATTGTTGGAGATTTATCTCCCAAGGAAGCTCATCAACAATATCAGATGGATAAGTTGTAGTTGGTCTATGTCCTTGTTCTTGAACTGGATAAGTTGTAGTTGGTATATGTCCTTGTTCTTGAACTGTCCGGCTTCACTTACGTCTAGTTGGACCAACACTTTCACCCTTTGGATCAATATATAAAATTACATAAATATAAAAACATGTGAACAAATGTATTCATACATGTATGAAAGATAGACATGTACACACATATGTCCATTCAATTCATATACATGTAGAAATTTGTTTGAACATATTTTTTATTATTATATAATTTACCAAAATGATGTTCACCACCCAAAAAAAGTTGAGCACCCTGAGAATGTTGACCATCGTCACATGACAACATAGTGAGCAAAGCATCTAAAAAAAATATAAAATGATGTCAATATATATGTGTACATAAATATGATTATACTTATTTATCATTTATGTAAATGCACATAAACATATATCTATAATAAATACTATGAAGTGAACGATGGACCTCCCCTAATTCATTTGATATTCTCTCTGATCCATGATCTCGACCTCCCCCTCTAGTAGATTCTTGAGTCTCTACTGATGTTCACCTTGAATAATCATGTGGAGAAAGATCATCCATGATATGGATATCTATAGATATATAGATGCATGATATTTAAAAAGTTACCTCATGAATTTACAATTCTTTTTAAAATTGTTATTGAAAAAATCAAGAATTCAGAAAATTGTTGTAACTCTTGAAGTTACCTCATGCATTTAAATATCTTGAAATTTCTATTTAAAAATATTAATAATTCATAAAATTGATATAACCCTTCAAGTTACCTTGTGCATTTTATTGATGTAACCCATGAAATTACCTGACGAATTTTAAGATATTAAAATTTCCATGTAAAAACATTGAAAGAGTTTAGAAAATTAATGTAACAATCTGAAACTCTTCATTTAAAATATACTCAAGACTAAAACACAAATGTTGAGGCACACATATTATGAAAATTAAATACAAAATTATCTAAAACATGTCAAGTTCACCAAGCTTCATTTACATAGTGGGGGCACTCTTGGTATGGAATTGAAAAAAACGCATGGTCATTAAAAATGACAAATTTATAACTAAAAAAACCACACATATCAAATATATCTTACAATGTACATCAATAAATATTGATGGAAAATTTCTTAATAATAATTCATATTTCGCACACAAATCTTGAATTGCCATTGCCCCATACAATAGATCACTAGACATCCTATTAACATGTGCACAATGTCTTATGCTAAATGATTGAAATTAACTAACAACATTTTTTTCTTTTCCATGGAGTTGTTTTAACATCTCTTCCTTAACTTGGTACACACCTTTCACCTAGTTGCAGACAAGTTCAGAATTGGTGAAGACTACAATTCCATTGTATGCATACTCCCTAGTTGTTCATAAGCCTTCTATCAATGCAATATAATATGCTTCATTATTTGTTGTTCTTCCATGTACATTCATTTTGATTTGGAGGACTTTTTTCATCACAATATTGCATAGCACATAAGTAATCAATGCTTGCCTTGGATGGGGACACAAAGAAACTTCTATGCACAATGTCCATTTTTCAACCATGTTTAACTGGTTTTCTGATCCCTGTAAAAAAAAATACAATAAAATTAATTTAATATATCTATACGTGTATTTTTAGGTTGTGCAGAAGATCATTGTTTAGACAAATCTTTCGGAAAGCTAGGTGACAAGAAAGGTTTTTCTACTTGGTTGGATGGTTGGAGAATTGTAAGAAGAAAACAACTAGATATGTCTAATTCAAATCAACTACAAATCTCTAATTCATTCATATTAGCTTCAACTCAACTGAAGGATAAAAGTATTTACTAATTTATTTTTATGTTCAGTCCACATATACAAATCTTTCTAATTCAACTTAGGTTAAAATGACCCAAGTTTGAAAGTAATTCTTAATTTATTTTTATTTTCATTCTTTGAAATTTAACACTTATTTTGCCTTCTTATAAGATTTTTTATTAAATATATAATATATGTTTATTTATATGACATACCATGGCTCTATTTATATTCTTCTTTAAAGCTATAGGTTAACAAAGGAAAAAAAATGAAAAGTGATAGACCTGTTTTATTCTAGTAAATTCAACACTTATATTATCCTGTTATAAACTTTTCTTACTAATGCAATAATACATATTTATTTAAATGGCCTAAATGCGTATATTTATATATGCTTCTTTCAAAATATAGCTAATAAAGAGTTAAAAATAAATAAAATGAAAAATGACTCACCCAATTTTATTCTAGTAAATTTAATATCTATGTTGCCTTCTTAAAATTAAAACACTAGAATTAAAACTAAAACACCAAAAATAGATGACAAAGAAATTCCAACACTTTAATTAGCTTCAATCGCATGCACCCATCAAAATAGAAATGAAAAAGATGTATCTCAAAAGTAAACTACTACTTGAAAAGAGCAAGTACAAGAACCTTCAACTAAGTGTATTTTGCCTCATCTTAGGAAGCTAATAAGACCCATGTTCTAAGAAAATAGGGAAGCAAAATGAATTACACATAATGAAAAGTGAAACATAAATGAACATATAACAACATAATTAAGGAAAGTATGTTACCAAGAAGTATCAAGGTTGTTCTACTAAATAAATCAAGGTATAACAAGTCAACCCCATAACATTAAAATTAAAACACCAAAAATGGATGACAAAGAAATGCCAAAACTCTAATTAGAAACCTAGTAACGTTAAAATTAAAACACCAAAAATAGATTAAAAACCAATTCCAACACTCTAATTAGCTTCAACCTCTTGCACCCAACAAAATATAAACGAAAAATATGTATCTGAAAAAGAAATTACTACTTGAAAAAAGAAAGTACAAGAACATTCAATTAAGTGTATTCTACCTCATCTTAGGAAGCTAATAAGATCCATGTTCCAAGAAAATAGGGAGGCAAAGTGAATTACACATAATGAAAAAGGAAATATAAATGAACATATAACAACACAAACAAGGAAAGTATGTTAGCAAGAAGTGTCAAGGTTGTTCTACGAGATAAATCAAGGTAGAACAAGTCAACCCAATAAAATTAAAATTAAAACTCCAAAAATAGATGACAAAGCAATGCCAACACTCTAATTAGCAGCTCAACAACATTAAAATTGAAACACCAAAAATAGATGATGAATGAATTCCAACACTCTAATTAGCTTCAATCTCTTGCACCCGACAAAATAGAAGTGAAAAAAATGTATCTCAAAAACTACTACTTGAAAAGCGAAAGTACAAGAACCTTCAATTAAGGGTATTGTGCATCATCTTAGGAAGCTAATAAGACCCATGTTCCAAGAAAATAGGAAAGCAAAGTCAAATACAGATAATGAAAAATGAAAAATAAATGAACATATGACAACAGAAGAAATGAAAGTATGTTACCAAGAAGCATCATGGTTGTTCTACTAGATAAATCAAGGTAGAACTAGTCAACCCAATAACATTAAAATTAAAACACCAAAAATACATGACAAAAAAATGCCAAGACTTTAATTAAAAACCCAATACCATTAAAATTAAAACACCAAAAATAGATGGCAAAGAAATGGCAACACTGTAATTAGCTTCAATTGCATGCATGCAACAAAATAGGAATGGAAAAGATGTATCTCAAAAAGAAACCACTGCTTGAAAAGAGAAAGTACAAGAACCTTAAATTAAGTGTATTCTGCCTCATTTTAGGAAGCTAATAAGATCTATGTTCCAAGAAAATAGCGAAGCAAAGTGAATTACATGTAATGAAAAAGAAAACATATATGAACATATAACAACAAATGCAAGGAAAGTATGTTACCAAGTAGCATCAAGGTTGTTCTACGAGAAAAATAAAGGTAGAACAAGTCAACCCAATAACATGAAAATTAAAACACCAAAAATGGATGACAAAGCAATGCCAACACTCTAATTAGCTTCAATCTCATGCACGCAACAAAATAGAGATGAAAAATATGTATATCAAAAAGAAACTACTACATGAAGAAAGAAAGTACAAGAACCTTCAATTAAGTTTATTCAGTCTCATCTTAGGAAGCTAATAACACCCATGTTCCAAGCAAATAGGGAGGCAAAGTGAATTACACATAATGAAAAAGGAAAGATAAATGAACATATAACAACAGAAGTAAGAAAAATATGTTACCAAGGATCATCAAGGTTGTTCAGTGGACATGATATCATCATATTTTTCATTGGTGTCCTCTTCATTGATCAAATTTTTTATTTGTCAATTAAAATGTTATGTGCTAAAAATATGGGGATATGATACTAGCATTAATTGTGGGTGCGTCATTTCTAGTTATTTGGCACTGCATCATATGCCCATATTCTCAAGATAAAACATTTTGATCGAGTAGCGGCTCCTAATAATCATAGGGCTTCTCTTTGGAGTGTTTTGGTGCATTTGGACCATAGTTCTATGAGATAAATCAAGGCATAAAAAGTCAACCCAATAACATTAAAATTAAAACAATAAAAATAAGTTGACAAAGCAATGTCAACACTATAATTAGCAGCCCAATAACATTAAAACTAAAACACCAAAATTAGATGGCAAAGCAATGCCAACACTCTAATTAGGTTCAATCTCATGCACCAAATGAAATAAAAATGAAAAAGATGTATCTCAAAAATAAACTACTACTTGAAAAGAACAAGTACAAGAACCTTTAATTAAGTGTATTCTCCCTCATCTTAAGAAGCTAATAAGACCCATTTTCCAATCAAATAGGGAAGCTTGAGGTGAACTACACATAATAATAAAAGGAAACATAAATGAACTTATAAAAACAGAAGCAAGGAAAGTATGTTACCAAGAAGCATCAAGGTTGTTCTATGAGATAAATCAAGGTAGAACAAGTCAACCAAACAATATTAAAATTAAAACACCAAAAATAGATGAAAAAGAAATTCCAACACTCTAATTAGCAACCCAATAACATTTAAATTAAAACACCAAAAATATATGACAAAGCAATGTCAACACTATAATTAGCTTCAATCTCATGCACCCAACAAAATAGAAATGAAAAAGATGTATCTAAAAAAGATACTACTACTTGAAAAAATAAAGTACAAGAACCTTCAATTAAGTGTATTATGCCTCACCTTAGGAAGCTAATAAGACCCATGTTCCAAGAAAATAGGGAAGAAAAGTGAAATACCCATAATTCAAAAGGAAACATAAATGAACATATAACAAAAGAAACAAGGAAAATATGTTACCAAAGATCATCAATGTTGTTCTACGAGATAAATCATGGTAGAACAAGTCAACTCCATAACATTAAAATTAAAACACCAAAAATAGGTGACAAAGCAATGCCAAGACTCTACTTAGCAACCCAATAACATTAAAATAAAAACACCAAATATAAGTATGGAAAGGTACTTAAGTATGGAAAGAGTAAGTAAGTTACTATCATGTACATTGTTGTGGATATATCCCCATTAAATCACTGATGTAAGAATGTACTTATAATCCCCCTTAAGTGAAGATTTTCTTGGGTCGTAAAAGCATTTCTACACTGGCTCATTTATCTTAAGGTGCTGGATATAAGTGGTACACTGTTAAAATCATTGCCTTTATAGATGAGAAACCCAACCAATAACCAACAAAAGTAGTGTTATTCTTATTCTTCAAAACAAGAACCTCTTATTATTGGAATTCTCCAAATAGATAACATTATAGAGATATATGGGAATAAAGGGCTTGCTGAAATTTGTGTTCATAAGGAACACACACATTCATAAGGATAAGTACGTCGTGCCTTACACTAAAATGGAAGATGGAAACAAGAAACCCAATGTCGTACACATATCTAAGTAAGAAATTCTTGGGAAATCATGGATACATTAAAAAACATGGGAACAATTTAAGGAACACTATTTCAGTATTGAGAGTAACAAAAATATCAATGGTGTTAAATTGATTGATTTTAACTGGAATTGGTATACCATTGAGTTCAATCATAGTTTTTACTTCTTCCATGAAGATATACTTTTCAAGTGGTCCATGTATGATATTGATGATGGTATAATTATGTCAAATGAAGTGGAGCTCACTGCCAACGAATTGGTTATGGGGATACTCATTGACAAAGAAGAAAGGTTTGAAATTGTTCTTTCCAAGGAGTACCACATAAATGAGTTGTATGCACCCTTATTAAGAAAGCAATATAACAT
The DNA here is from genome assembly GCA_000404065.3 of Pinus taeda. Lineage (NCBI taxonomy): Eukaryota > Viridiplantae > Streptophyta > Pinopsida > Pinales > Pinaceae > Pinus > Pinus taeda. The sequence continues at coordinate 126,550 of APFE030834917.1, forward strand.
TTCATGGAATGTGAGACTTTATGCCCTCCTAACGACCATACCCTTGCTATTACAGGCCAAGGGATTGGCTAATCAATTATCTATTTGCACGCCCATTCTGAGTATTGTAGATTTAGTAGGGAACCCTTTGTTGAAATTATATGAGCATTTCATGTCTTATTTAACCCCATACAACTCATTTGTGTGGTAATCCAAAACATGAGCCTCTTATATAGGGCATTATAAACTTTTCTTTTTTTTGAATTTGAGACTTAAAATGGAAACTACAAACATCCATTTCAAATGGAAATAAGAAATAGGAAATAACAGTATTTCAAATGGAAGGAGAGAACACAAATCAAGAAACCAAGGGATGTCAAATAAATAGAACAACCATACAACCCATGAATTTCCCAAGAGAATGAAAAAAATTAAAGATCGACATCCAAATGTAGGTTTATTGCTCAAAATATTGTTTACATTTCATCAATCGGTTACTAATTTGATGTTGGTCAAGATATATGTGGTCGAAGTTTTAATACAGAGGTTGTGGTTAGTGAAATATAGCATATGAGTATAGTTCCATACCATATGGTTTCAACAAATAAAAATTACCAGCATAATATGTTAACGGAAGCATTATAATGTCATTAGGGTTTAAACATATGATATAGATATTTGTTCAAATGTTATTCGATCACAGCCATAGACCTTATCATATAGTTATAGAAAACCTACCATATTTATATTATTTGTTCTTTCTATTCTTAGATTTTACTTTTTTACCGGAGAAAGGAGCCTTGGGTGACTTACCTGGTCTGGACAAGGAGGCTCAGAAATTTTCCGGCAACAAGTGCAACCAACTAAGATTCCTTTGGTGCCACACTGCAACAAAAAAAATCATTATAAAAAAATTCCTATAAAAGAAAATTAAATTATGAACGAACCTCACAGCACTCAGCTTTGGGTCGGCTCAAACCAACCACAATCACAACACATAGAAATAACATCACTCATCTCAAACAACAACAATCACAACATATAACAGTAACAACACTCAGCTCAACAGACCACATTTAGAAATTTACAGAGTAGAAAACTTCGCAGCAAGTTCTGGCGCGTCATGTATATAAAAAAAAATTCAGCCACATAAATAATTTGGCCAAAAAGAATAGTTTAGCTGAACAAATAGTTCATATGAGTTATTTATTCGACTGAATTATTTATTTGGAAAAACTATTTTCTGATTTTTTCAACTCTGGAAAAAATTTCGTTTAACGGCCAACATTACTTTAAATAGCCAAAAGTTCAAGAAAACATTATTATAATAGTTCGAATGAATGAATTTAGAAAATTTGGTTGAATTTTTTTTTGTTCGGCCGAAAAATTAATATTGTGAATATTTCGAGGGCATTTCACACAAAAGTGTAACCCAACTTCACGTTTTCACCCATTAGAGAGTTAGAGAATTTGAGAGATGATTGAGGTGTTCTTCGTTAGTTACATGGCACATATATAGAACTGATCTGAAGCATATTTGAGGAGATGAAGAAGCATGAACATAGATGGCCAGGTATGCACATTTATAGACAAGGTAATCAACACATTGTTGTTGTTTTTTTTGTATCAAGGGATTGTAGTCTCCTTTCAAGTTGCATCTTGATAAATAACAGTTTGAACCCTATTGTGATAGGAGCCTCCTGTGGGTTGTAGCTTGTAGAAAATTTATGGGAGTTGGAGCTTCCTTGCATGTCGTTGCTTGCAAAAAAATTGAGCTAGTAGCCTAGTGTATGTTGAAGACTATAGAAAATTAGATGATATAAGGGAGTAGTAGCTTGACTTTGCCTTAGAACAATAAAAAAATCATGGTTTTCTCGCTTTATGGGGTTCCACTTATATATGGTATCCAAATGTTGTGATTTTGTGTGTTCATTCTATATTCCATGAAAGTTATTATGTTATGGTTCACATATTACATATTATTCATATACTAAATCTTCATTTTAAATGGTATTAAATTTATCAGTGAGTAGTTCAGATAAACATTATGAAGAAAAGAAAACGTTTTCCCTGAATCTACTAAACTGATTTCTATTAATTGGTATTAGAGCAGGATCGCTTTGTGACATCCTAACAACTAGAATGTGGATCTTGTTGAATACGGGTTATCATAGTGTACCTATGCTTAGTACAAAGAAATTTCATGAACGAAGAGATAAGGTAAAATCTGAACTAATAGCTTATAGATTTGGTGTGTGGAAGCTTGCATGTAATGGGTGTTGTAAAGATGATTTCCACTCTATTGAAGAATAACAGTGGAATTCTAAGGCAAAATGTGCAATGTACAAAAATATTCATAATAAGGATATTAATACAATAATATATTTAAATTATAAAAAATAAATATGGGATAAATTGCAACTCATGCAGTTAGGAGAGACGAGTAGCAACAATGCAAAAAAGGAAAGGAGAAGGAGGAAGAAGAAAAATCCTTGTCAGAAGACAAGTGTTTAGTTAAATGAAACCTCTAAATGTGTGAATTTACTTGACTCTATTGAAGAAAAGACAAATGAACATCAAGGTAGGCTTGACTTACCATTGGATGAAATAGATAGATGGAAGAATGAAAACAAATACCTAAAGAAACCTCTAGAGATATGTGATGAGAGAGAACATGAGTACAAGGAAGAAATTATTAATATGAAGACATGTCTTGAACAGGCAAGGAGAATAGATGAGATGATCAATATTCAACAAAAGGAGAAAAAGGTACAGTGTAAAATATTAGTGGTTGAGATTGTATTAGCTAGAAGTGAGTTATATGAAAAGAATGTAGTGTATAAAAACCCAGAAGAGAAGATCGTCTCTATGAAGACATAAGAAAATCCAACCATTAAGGAGTACATGACGTATAAAATACCTACAAAAGAAGAAGCCAAAAAAAACATGATTTGTAAAAGAAGCAAATAAAAATAAGAAGCAACATCAAGAACCAAAAAATAAGGTGAAGAAATGGTTATATACAATAAGGTGATTTCCTCATGGAGATGAATTGAGAGAATTTGGAATATCTTAAAGCATATTCTTTGCTCCCTAGAAATATGTCAAATTATTTTCTTGAAATGAACCTATACATATAGCAACAGACTATAAGAACAAGAAAACTAAGAATAATCAATAGAATATGCAACGAATGAGAAGGTTCCATCAAGGAAGGAATACAAATCATCCACTAGGTACACAAATAATTTCCATGGTTATTGTTATTTTTGAAATAAATTTGGACATAAAGTCGTTGAATGTAAAATGTATGCAAAGAATAGTATAATAAGACATACACAATTTCCACCATATCTTGGTCAAATAAGGTATTATTTATGTAACAACCTTGGACAGAAAGCCAAAGATTACAACTTGCCATGTACCCTAAACAAGTATACATAGAAGGATGAGGCCACTACAAGAAAACCAAACAATGATCCAAAAGGAAATGAAGACAACAAAAGACATTACATTAAAATATGGATGAAGAAGGAAAAGGAGCAGCCTGTGAATTCAATGACAAAATGAAGTCATCATGACCTCATGGGGAGCTATTCATGAAAGCAAAAAAGAATATTATAAATGTCTAAGTTAGAGTACTTGAACATTAGGTGGAGTCCCCTAGAATGTCTTGAAGGAGTGTGTTAAAGAAATACAAATCCAAAAGATACCAAGCACACCTACGAAACAATTCATCATATTTGAGCCTTGCAAGTCAAATAAATGAAAGCACGACTCCAAAAGGCAAAGTGGATTGTGAGCCCTTTGTTGAAAGAGTTGATCTACATCATGATGAAAAAGGTCAAAATGCTTTAATTCTTTGAAACATTAATGCATATTGTCTCCACACACTTAAAATGATAGTAAATCTCAAAGTTACGGATGATTTCCTATCATATCTTTAAATGTCAAAATCACTAAATGACCATACCCCTAGGTTTTGTAATTGATCCTTTATGGATGTTAGAAACAAATAAATAAATAAACAAAAACAACAAAATTCAATAAATGTTGCAGATAAATCTAAAGGACACTCACATTTGCTCTTCGTTCAGTGTGAAATTAGTAGAGAATTAAAGTCATATATTATGGAGTTTGAAGTAAGGTTGCATAGAGGAGAGGCTGGTAACTTAATGAGGTATATATTATTTGGTGTTTAGACAACCACACTCTTAAAATTAATGAGGTATATATTATTTGGTGTTTAGGGAACCACACTCCTAAAATTTGATACCTTTTGTAGCTATGGTCGTAAGATCAAAATTCATTATTTATTTGTATTCCTTGGTTTCCAATTCTTCTTCTTGCAGAGGGTCCGGGATGATTGACCAAAGGATTAAAAGGATTGAGTGGTTTGATATGAGTACTTCCATCACCAAAATTGAGAAAATTTTGTAGGTTGAGATACACGTCCATGTTTGGCAATCCATCGTGATTAATGTTGATTTGTTTAGTGGATTATTCCAAGCAATAAAAAGGAATTACATTGTTAAGAATAGTGACAGGTCTAGGGTACCACATATGTAGATATTTGTTACTATTAATCACGATTTATTTAATGGAGAGTTCCAAGCAATAAAAAGGAACCATTTCATTAAGGATAGTTATTATGGGACCACAAGGCATCGACATCATCGACTTTGTTGACGTGTGCGTTGATGGAAATGTTGAAGGTATCAATATTTTTGAAACTATCACAAAATAGGGGCATCCAATAGGCATTATAAACAAAGATGATATGGATTCCAACCAAAACAAAATCGATTTTTTTCAGTACATATCGATTTTCAACAATTTGTTATGCCAACATTTAGGGCACAGTCTCGAAAGAGGCATAAATGTGAAACATTTTCTATGAAAATGTTTGAAGGTATCAATATTTTTGAAACTAACACAAAAGAGGGGCATCCAATGCGCATTATAAATAAAGGTGATATGGATTCCAACCAAAACAAAATCGAAAGTTTTTTCAGCACATATTGATTTTCAACAATTCGTCATTCCAACATTTAGGGCACAGTCTCGAAAGAGGCATAAATGTGAAACATTTTCTATCAAAATGTTGGAAGGTATCAATATTTTTTAAACTAACACAAAAGAGCGGCATCCAACGGGAATTATAAACAAACACGATATGGATTCCAACCAAAACAAAATCGAATTTTTTTCAGCACATATTGATTTTCAACCATCTTCATTCGAACATTTAGGGAATAGTCTCGAAAGAGGCATAAATGTGAAACATTTTCTATGATGCGCTAATGTATTGTCACTGTCTGGGATACATTTAGTTGCAGATTTTATTGGGCAACAAGATATGGGCCCATGACTTTGTTAGAGGATAAAAGCACATATCACGCTCAGGATAAACATCATATATTCACTAAGAAAGGTAAAATAAATAGAAAACAATTGTGAGCATGACATTGCTAACAAATGGACATGCACAACAAAAATAGTTAGAAACAGGTTGCATTGCTTAGCTTTATATCCATGGATAATGAATAGTAGTTACACTACTAGCCATTTTTTATGCATGTGAATGAGCCACGTGCTCCATTGTAAACTTACAACTGTCTAAAAAGACTTTAGTTAATCATAAACTTGGCAAGGATAAAAAAAAAAGAGTTATGGTAAATATTTACTAATGAAAGGTGCAGTGGGTCTCAATGAAAGAAAAACCAAATATTCTCTCGATAAGAAATGTGAACAAAGAGACCCAATGCAAAGATAACCATACATAGTGATCAACAAAAAGATAAAAACAAGTCACCAAAGTATTGGAATGTGGTGCCATTGGAAATATCATGACTATATAAGTTTTGATGATTTCTTTAATGGACTTAGATGTAGAGAAAAAGAAAAACTATTCAGAGAGGGTGAAAAAATATTTTAGCTCAAAGCTTAAGGATGAGACATCTTCATGAATATCAAATAAAATATTTCGAACAATGAAATTATATAGAGTGAAATGCTTAGCAGCTATAGAGAAATAATATAAAACAAATGGAAATGCCAAATGTTCAATATGATGAAATGCCAAATTGACAGAGTATAGAAAATCATAATGACACATTATTAGCATTATATGCTAATGGTCATGAATCTTCAAAGATGACATATGTGCACAATGACACATGTATGAACTATTACAAATTAGACATCATCATGATAACCTTCATCATATGGAATGTTACTCAAAGGAGGATAACATATATTGTTAGTAGAATATGAAAAGTTATCAATTGCATAGCATGTGATGCGTTACACTGTTGACCGAGCATGTATGTTATAAGATCGAGAGACATGCCAACTTGACAGAGATGTGGAGATGGATCAAAAAGGAATCTATTGTGGAGGTGTCAGGAGATAAGTTTATATTGCAAAGGGTCATCTATTGGAAATGTTTACCCATGTGAATGGTAATGGTAAAATTGACGTGAAATGAGAAATTACCAATTTTCTTTCTATATATTGGTGCCGTATCTCATAAAGCATAATATAACCAAAGAATCTTATAATGTGTTTCGGAGGATGTTTAGGTGGAATTTTTATCCTAATGCCAAGACATATATAGTGATTGATTAAGATATTTTGCAATGGAGATCAAATATATATGGCTCTAGGGGTGTGAAATTAAATGAGTTAATTTTTGTCCAACTTTAGAAAACTTGTGCATGCTTATTAATGGGCTCTATAATAAAGGAAAAAATTAAGAAGGCTTGCAGGTTCTGTGAAGAGATGATAGAGAAAATCATCTAGCCTTCCCCTAGAACTTAAAACAAGATGAAGAATGGCCTCATAGATGTGGGCAATGAGGATATGTTTAAATAAATTTCAAAAAAATATGAAGCTACTTACCAAAGTACCTTTAGATTACTCGGAGGAGATGTATCTACCAATATCTACTCCAAATTAAAAGACAAGCTCTCAAGGAAATCTGGATTGTTTGAGCTTGTTTCATTGAAGGACTTATATGTGTATTTGAAATGGGTACACGAACATTGGAGTCTGTTTGTGACTAATATTCTTGTTGCCACACATTTATAGCCTGAATCCAACTATTTTTTGTATATAGTCATTGCCGAATACGTTGGTATCATTTGACTTGATACTACATTGTGTTCATTGCAACATTCATTGGTGTTAATCTTAAGGGTATTTACAAACAACACTTTTATAAGAAATGTTAACAATGCTTACAAGTAGCATATTTACAAGCAACGTTGAAAATGCATGTACTTACAAGAAGTGTTGACAGTGCATACATTTCCCTGTGTTGGTTCACTAGTTGCCTTGCATTAATGGTTCGTTGAGGGTGTTGATACTACAACGCGGAGATTTAGGCCACACATTTTGTGCCTTAATTAGGGTTCTCAATGGGTTGTACTGCCTAAGTGAGATATTTACAGCAAGTGCAACCAGTGATATATGGAGGTTCTACGGAGATGATTGGTCTATTGGCTTTGTTGTACAATTGTGACTAAGAAATCCTCTAACATATTCTAACATATTCTAATATGAGTGGAATTTAGAAAAATGACTTTTATAGTTTTGTAATGTGCATTGTTGGAGGTTTTGTCTAGTGAGGAATTTCTTCTAGAATATCAAATGGATAAGTGGTAGTTGGTGTGTGGCTTTCTTCCTTTGTCTGGCTTTGCTTATGTCTATTTGGACCAACATTTTCACCCTCTGGATAAATATATTAAATTATATAAATAAAAAAACAGTGAACAAACGTATTCATACATATATGCAAAATAGACATGTACATACAATTCATTTACATGTACAAATTTGTTTTAACATAAAATATATATCTAATTTACCAAAATGATGTTGACCACCTTGAGATTGATGACCACCCATAAAATGTTGATCACTATCATGCAACAACATAGTGAGAGAAACATAAAAAAAATAAATAGAAAATTAATTTAATATATACATGTACATACATATGATTATACTTATTTATCATTTAAGTAAATGCACATAAACATACATATATAATAAATACCATTATGTGAATGATGGACCTCCCCCAATTCATTTGATCTTCTCTTTCATCCATGACCTTGACCTCCCACTCTAGTAGAAGCATGAGAGTCTATTGATGTTCACCTCGAAGAATCATGTGGCAAATGTTCATCCATGACATGGATATTTGTAGATATACAAATGCATGATATTTAAAAATTTACCTCATGCATTTACAATTCTTTAAAAAATTGTCATTTAAAAAGATCATGAATCTAGAAAAGTGTTGTAACCCTTGAAGTTACTTCATGCAT